>PVJS01027667.1:0-26086 GCA_004027185.1 Glis glis
AGTACTTGGGAGGCTGAGACCAGAGGATCCGGGTTCATGACCAGCCTCAGCTACTTAGTAAGGCCCTCTGCAACTTAGTGAGACCCTGTTTCAAAATAAAGACTAAAAAATAGGACTGGGGGTGTAACTCAAAGGTAGAATGCGCCTGGGTTCAAACCCCAGTACCAAAAAAAAAAAAAAGAAAGCTACGCACTGAAAGAAAACACGTGGCAATCATTTATCTAAAAAGGGCTTGTATCCAAAGTATCTTTTAAAGTCTTATGACTCAATAAGAAAATATCCCAACAAAAAATGGGCAAAAGTGCTGAAGTCCACCAAGACCTATGAATGGCCCATAAGTCTACAGACAAGATGATCAACGTCATCAGTCACCAGGGGAATGCAAATCAAATCACAAGGAGACAGCACTTCACACCCACTAGGACAGCTCTGATTTACTCCAGCCCCGGCAATTCCACAAACGAAAACGCAGGATCGTAAAGACTTGTGTGCCAGTGTGCACGGCAGCATTATTCAAGACAGCCAAAAAGTGAGAATCCAAACAGCCAGCATCAGGCGAATGGACAAAACCAGAGGTGGAAAAGGAAGAGGCCACGGGCCCGCACCACAGCACTGACGGATGCACACACACCACACTAAAGAAGCCCATCGCAGAAGGCGCGATACACTATGATTCTGTTTACAGGAAATGCCCAGAAAAGGCAAACTACAGCCAGAAAGCAGATCCATAGTTGCCTGTGCTGAGGGTGGAGATGGGGACTGGCTACACACTCAATGGGAACCTAGAGCCCGCTGCTCCAGAGAGGTGGCGGCAGTGAGGCCAGGGACAGGCAGGACGGGTGCCAATGCTATCAGCTTCTAGAACGCTGGGGCGGGACGAACAGGACACGGGGCTCTGTGGGACAGCACACTGCCGGCCGCTGGGGGAGCACGCTGTGCTCTATTCTACATAAACGCTTCAAGTGAAGGCACACCCACCCTCCCTGCAGCCCAAAACGGAGGCTTCGTGCGAACAGGGGATCGCAGGCCACAAAACCCAGGGCTGGAAGAGACCCGAAGCCATGGTCCAAAGGATCCAACTATGTAAGGCCAGAGAGGCCAAGCAACTGGGCCGGCGCACAGCGTGCAGACCCTGCCTGGTCCTGTGACCTGTGGGCTCAGCATGCTCTGCGGCCTAGCTCCGCCTCCACCAGCAGCTCAGTGCCGTCAGAGCTATTTTCCACTGGAGATGTTGCCTGTGGCAACTCCGCTCCTTGGCCCTTTTCTTTTTCTTTGATTTATTTTCCCCAGCCCACTTCCTCAGCCCTGTCCCCGTAGGGCAGAGACCCAGGTTCACCCATGCTAGGCCTGTGTCTGCACACAAGGGTCCTGCTGGAAAGCCCTTGGTATTGCTGCGTGACCACCTGACAAGCCAGGGTCCCCGCTGCACAGCCCGGGAGGACCAGAGGCCCTGAGGCAGGTGTGGCGGCAGGCAGAAGCCCGCAGTCAGGCTTCCGTGAGGCCACGAGCACGCGTTTTGTTCAGAAATACAGCAGAGAATAAAAAGAGGGAGAGGAGGACCTATCCTGAGGAGTCCAAGCCCAGCCAGCTGTCTGCCAAACAGCAGGGTGAGACGAATCAAGGGGAGGACAGTTAATTCCCTTACTAGAATGTTTTAAGTACATTTGTAAACGGCCTCTTGTTTGTGAAGGGTCTGGAACAGGACCAAAACCCACACGCTCACCAGCTCTTGAAGCAGGGGAATTCCACACGAAGGCAAAAGCCCTATTCAAACACGAGAACGCACTCCCTAAAAGGAGTTCTAATTACTTTTTCAGGCAGGTTTTCAAAATATTGGTTTACTTTTATACTGTTTATCTAAAATTAGTAGTAGTTACCCTAACCAATTTTTAACAATGAACACTTTTTTAAAAAACACACTGGAGGGTTCAACTGTTCCTTTCAGGAGCGTCTAAAGAAATCTACTGTGGACGCGCACGAGCCCACGTCTTCTGAACATCAGAGACCTCAGGTCCCCTGACCTCTGTGCTCTGACAGCTCCCAACACCACATGCGCCCACGGCAGCTGGCTGCTCTGTGGCGTGTAAACGACGCAGGTGTGTCTGTTGACACAGGACATAGCAGATAAAACAAGCAAGTCACATACATTCTCTACAGCGTCTGTTAAAGTAAACAGAGCTGCACCTGACACAGGGCTGGCACTGCAGCCCACTAACTGCAGGACAGCACCCCTGCTCGCCACCACCCAGAACTGCCTCGGGGAGACACGCCACAGCAGCGCCTGGCATTTGTAGTCTGTTACCCTAAGTGAGAAACAACTTAGGGTAACTGAGAAACAAACAATCCCTAAGTTTTAAATAATTTTTGTTGCAGAATATTGTTATAATCGTTCTCTTTTACCAACTCTTGTTATTAGTTGCTGTTAATCTCTTGCATGCCTAACTTATAAATTAAACATACTGTAGAAATGTATGCTTAGGAAAAGATATAACATTTAAAGAGTTTGGTATTATCCACAGTTTCAGGCATCCACGGGGCGTCTTGGAACGTGTCCCCAAGGATATGGGGGGCCACCATATGACAGTAGATAGAAACACAGATTCCAAAAACCAGACACAGAAAACACGTGTGTCAGACACCTGTGCCATAACAGCAAGTAGGTCCTTAGAGATTACTAGGACACGTTTGGCCTGCTGCACTTTATCTGGAGAGTGTTTAGTGATGATTTTTAAAATGTTTTATTTATCAAAAAGCCCTCATTTCACATCAATTTTCATGTATTCTCTAACCTTCACAGACAACACACAGCAGCAATCATTAAGAACGAATGTGAAGCCAGGCGTGGTGGCGCACGCTTATAATCCCTGAACTTGGGAGGCGGAGACAGGAGGATCGCAGGTTTGCGGCCAGCCTCAGCTATTTAGTGAAGCCCTCCGCAACTGAGTAAGACCCTGTTTCAAAATAAAGAAAAAAAAATAGGGCTGGGGGGTGTAGCTCGGAGGTAGAATGCCCCTATGTTCAATCCCCAGTACCGCAAAAAAAAAAAAAAAGAACAAATGTGATATATACAGGTGACAGGCGTAGTCTTGTCCCTGCCCAGAGCTCACGCCTGGCACAGCAGCCATCACACCTTCCGGTCTCGGCCCTCAGAGCAAAACCAACCTGAAATCTGTACCACTGATTCAAGTGCCTCATTTCACAAATGAGAAAACCAAAAGGCTGACTAAATTCCAACTTCTTAAATTTTACCTTACCTCATTTTGCTGCACACGTAAGGTAGAGTGAAAAGCAAAGGGCCCGAGTCAAGGCCACAGAACAATCTAGAATTGGGCGCCCACCAAGCAACATCTAAAGTTAAATATCACAAAAGCTAGAATGGAGTCAGGGTCAGACTGCTCACCTGGTAACAAGCTGCGTCTCAGGGCCACAAGCAACGGAAGGCTCACCAGCCCAGAGAAGGCAGAGGGAAGGAAGACAGGGAAGAAGTCCTGGCCCGGAGGCTGCCCGCGAGATCACCTAGAGCCTGAGGACCCTTTTCATACCACCAGCCTCGGGCTTCCAGGCACTTCTGGAAGCCAGAGCCACCCACCATTACCACTGAGATGTGATATATATGTTTCTTGTTTTTTTGCAGTACTGGGGATTGAACTCGGGGCACTCCACCACTAAGCTACTCCAGCCCTTTTTTGTTTGTTTGTTTTGAGACGGGGCCTTGCTAAGTTGCCCAGGCTGGTCTCCAACTTGTGATCCTCCTGCCTCAGTCTCCGAAACTGCTGGGATTACAGGTGTGCCCCACTGCACACAGCTGTATCTATTAGTTTTTTACCACAGTTCCTGGCTTATCAGTCCTTCCCCAAGGCAGGTCTTGGAAACTAGAATGTCTCCCCCCGAAACCAGACACAGACACTCCATCTTCCCCTGCCTCTTTGTGTTGGAGCTGGCCATAAAGAAATAGTCTGACCTACTCTTCACCTATAGTAGATTCTAAGACCCTCCTTGTTCCAGAGTTCCTGCCCCATACCCTGGAGGAAGGGCCACCGCACAGAGAGGCCAAGAAGACTGAACAAGGCCTCACCAATCAGCAGCCGGGCCCTGAAATGACGTCTCCACCCAGACCTGCGGGACAGGCTTCCATGCAGGAGCTCTGGACGGCGTAGGCTTTCAGAGAGGAGAGGAGAACTCGGCCACGTGTCGGGAGGGGACATACTTCCGCTCCAAAGGGAAAGACACCCTGTGATCAGGACCCTTCAGGACCTTGCCCTGTGCCCTTTAAAACACCCTCCATAATAAACTGGCAAATATACATACAGTCTTGCCTGAGTTCTGTGAGCTGCTCTAGCAAACTAACTGAACCTGGGAAGAGGGTCATGGGGTTCCCAATTTGTAGCAGGTCAGAAGTTCTGGAGGCACAGACTCGCCACTAGGTCTGAGGTGGGGGCATCTTGGGGACTGAGACCTTAACCTGTGGGACCCAGCGCGGTCTCTGGTAGATGGTGCCAGAACTGAACTGAACACGAGGATGGACTGCCAGAGAGGAGAAACCCCACAGCACACGGGGTGCAGAAGGTCTCTGTGCTGACTGGGGCATGAAAGCAGAGGGAAAGAAAGGCACTGTGCTTCTCCCACCCAACACCACCGCACTGACCCAGAAACTCTACGATACTCAGCGGGTGTCTTCCCTCCTCGGCAAGCACTGTCCGTTCTTCAGGGTCCCCACTCACTGGCCTTCCTACCAGATGCTGCTCCAGCACAGCCACACTCAGCACTCACACAGGGACACTGTGCTTAACTTACATGATCAACGCCTCCCATTCAAAAAAATTCTCTTCATTCATGGGGCCTGGAGGGGAAGAAAAAAATTCCACCACATTTTAACTTTGAAGACAATTTTGGCAATTAGAAGAAAACTGTAAGGAGGTTTACTGAGCACCTTACCTGCCACAATTCCTTCTGGAGGGTTCAATGTTAACTCTGTAAAGGTAAAGAGTAAAAACCATTACCAAACACTCTGACAAAACATTTTTACAAAGTATAAGACTATAAATAATAGAGGACACATCTTAAAAGAAGAAAACTCTGACTAAAGTAAATACCAGTCCAGTTATAATACTGATAAAGATTATATGAAAAGTTCTTTATAGAAACAAAACAGACTTTTACAGCAATGAACCTTTTGTTCTTGTTTTCGTTTTGTTTTGCTTTGTTTTTTCTGGTACTGGGGATTAAAACCCAGGAGCATTCTGCCTCTGAGCTACAATCCCAGCCCCCCCCCTTTTTTTTTGTGTGTGTGTAGGGGTACTGGGGATTGAACGCAGGGGCTTTCCACCTCTGAGCTACATGCCCAGCCCTATGTTATTTTTAATTTTGAAATAAGGTCTCACTAAGTTGCTGAGAGCCTCACTAAGTTGCTGAGAGCCTAAGTTGCTGAGACTGGCTTCGAACCTGCAATCCTCCTGTCTCAGCCTCCCAAGTACTGAGATTACAAGCATGTACCACCATGCCCAGCCCAGCCCCTTTTAAATTTCATTTTGAGACAGGATCTCACTAAGCTGTAGAGGCTGGCCTTGAACCTGCAATCCTGCCTCAGCTTCCTGGCTTCTAAGATTATAGGTGCATGTCACGGTGCCCAGTACCATTTCATTTTATGAATGAAAAAACAAACAAACGTGGCAAACTGTCTTTCCAAAATACCCCTACTGGTCACTTTGATTAAAGCTCACAAACGTAACACAGTATATTATTCTCCAACTGAATGGTATTTCCTGTCATTCTAAGAGTTGTCACAAACCCTTCTGAATGTGACAAAGTAGAGATATGAACCAGAGCTGAGGCTGCAAAGGCTTGATGTTATCAAATATGTCAGCATTTTGTAAGCTGGCTATTAATCTTCAATACCACACTGCAAAATCTGTGAGCCCCCACAGACCCGATACTCTGCAGAAAATCAGACACCAGCACAGATCCCCCAAACAGTAACAGTCACTGCGTCATCTCCCAGCAACTTAAGACTCTGGCTGTGGAAGCCGCGAGGCCGGATGTGCCGCTGGGAAGCTGCCGCTGGCGTCATTTCAACTCTGGGCTTCCTGGGTTGTTTAGTGTGTGCGGTGCCGGGAGGTCACCCCAGTCCTATTTTATTTTTTGAAACAGGGTCTTGCTAAATTGCGGAGGCTGCCCTTGAACCTGATCCTCCTGTCTCAGCCTCCCAAGTACTGGGATTGCAGGCGTGCCCCGCTGGCCTCATGGGTGTTATCTGTACTATTGCATGGACATGGTGAGTGTTCTCTACGGCCCACATATTGGAGGGTGACCTCCTACAAGGCACTACTGGGAGGTGGAGGACCTTTCATACATAGGTGGGGAGTCTGAGGTCCCTGGGAGCATGTGGTAGCTCAGGGGCGCCCCTTGGTGGTTCTCACAGACAGGGTGGTTGCGTAAGGAGCCTGCCTGCCCTCCCTCTGGTTTCTTGCTGGGGAATAGCCGAGACACTAAAAAGAATAAATTGAGAAAACTCCATGTAGGGGTTGAGACTTCTTACAAAGCTACTATAATCAAGGCAGGGTGGTACTGGCACAAAGTTACACAAACCAAAGGGACAGAAGAGAGGTCACTCAGAAGCAGATCCATGCCTGCACAAACCCTGGACTCACTGAGGGCAGCCCAAGGACACGGGGGGGGGGGGCAGCCTCTTCCTGCAAAGACTACAAGATGAGACTTCCTGGGTCTCACGCCACACAAAAACCAAAACACATTCACATGTCACTTGGTGACGGGTACAACTTGAGAAATGTGTTGTGCAATTTCACTGTGCAAACCTCATACAGTGCACTTACACAAACCTAGATGGTGTAGGCCAATCACTCAACGGGGCCTCCTGATGCAATCCAGAGTCGCGGGCTGCTGCCAGAGCAACCATGCACTGTTCTGCAGTGAACTTTGTCTTCTCATAAGAAGGAGTGCATGCTCAAAGAGCAACAGAAGGTATAATCCATGCGTAGACAGCAGCAGCATTGTTCATTATCATTACGTATTACGTGCTGTACGTAACTGCACGTGCTGTGCTCTCCCATGACAGACAGTACAACAGGTGTGTTCACACCAGCATCACCACGCGCACAGTAGTGACATTGGCCTGCCACCTTCCAAGAGCGCCGACGTCGCCAGGCCACAGGCCGCCTCAGCTCCAGGACTACCTTAGGAGGCTGCCTGGGTACGTCCAGCCTGTCAGCGACTAAGAGGTCTGTGCACGGCACTGACTGAATTAAAACAGACTTGAACAGCCCCGCTGCCACACAAGACGGGAATGGGGCTATGGTCTGAAGGTCTGTGTCCCCCACACAGACGCTGCAATCGTAACCACAGTGTGACGGTCTCAGCAGGTGTGGCCTCTGGGGAGTGAGCAGGTCCTGGGGGAGCCCTTGCAAATGGAGTCAGTGTCTTCTAAGAAGGAATGTAAGGAGCTGGGGGGGAGCTTAGTGGTAAAGCATGCACATGGCCCTGGGTTCAATCGCCAGTACCACAACAAAACAAAACGAAAGGAAGGAACTCCAACGAGAGCAGTGAGCAGCAAGGAGCAGGTGTGCATGCGCATGCCAGGAAGAGGCCGCGCCAGGCACCAGAGCCATCCTGGCCCTGATCTGAAACGTCCCAACCTCCAGGACAGTGAACACAGATGCTCCATGTTTAAGCCCCTGTCGAAGGTATTTCTGTTACAGCAGCCTGAACTAACACAGATACCAAATAAGCATACCAAGAAGACCCTCACATTGGCCAGGCATGGTGGGGCAGGCCTGTAATCCCAGTACTTGGGAGGCTGAGACAGGAGGACCGCAGTCTTGAGGCCAGACTCAGCAACTTAGCGAGACCCTCAGCACCTTAGTGAAAAGACCCTGTTTCAAAATAAAATAGGTCTGGGGTGTAACTAGGAGGTAGAACACCCCTGGGCTCAATCCCCAGCAAAACACACACAGACAGACAGACACACACACACACACACACACACACACACACAGAAAGATGAGTCATGAGGCAAATGCAATTAAAATCATAAGAAGATATGGCTAGTCAGGCGTGGTGGCACACGCTTGTAATCCCAGTACTTGGGAGGCTGAGACAGGAGGATCCAGGTTCGCGGCCAGCCTCAGCTATTCAGTGAGGCTCTCCGCAACTTCGTGAGACCCGGTTTCAAAAAAAATAAAGTACAAAAAATTGGGCTGGGGGTGTAGCTCGGAGGTAAAACGCCCCTGGGTTCAATCCCCGGTACCGCAAAAAAAAAAGAAGATATGGCTAAATGTCTTTAACATGATAAATATCCTTATCTAGTCACAATAGAATGGCTAAAAATTAAAAAACAGATAATACCAAGCCAGGCGTGGGAGGCTAAGACAGGAACACAGGTTCGCAGCCAGTCTCCGCAACTTAGTGAGACCCTGTTTCAAAATAAAGAATAAAAAATAGGGCTGGGGGTGTAGCTCAGAGGTAGAATGCCCCTGGGTTCAATTCCCAGTACCGCACACACACACAAAAAAAACAAAAAACGGATAATACCAAGTACAGGCAACTTTAGCATGTAGATTTCTCACAGACCTCTGGTGGAAATGCAAACGGTTTATTTAAACTTTGGTGAAGAGTCGAGCGGCTTCTGGTACAGTTAAACACACGCTGAGGCTAAGATCCCACAATTCTATTGGGCCAATGTCCCCACAGACTCATATGTGAATGTTCATAGTACCTTTATTCACAACAGCCCCAAACTGGAAACACCCCAAATATCCATGAATTGGTAAATGAGCAAAAGAATAGTGCATCCACATAATGGAATATTACTTAGCAATAAAAATGAACAAACCACCAATACACGAAATAACACGGATAACTCTTAAGAGCTTATGCTAAGTAAAAGAAGCATGACACAGCTGGGCGTGGTGGCACACACTTATAATCCCAGTACTTGGGAGGCTGAGACCAGAGGATCGGTGTCCATGGCCAGCCTCAGCCACTTAGTGAGGCCTCCGTAACTTAGTGAGACCCTGTTTCAAAATAAAGAATAAAAAAATAGGGCTGGGGTGTAGCTCAGAGGTAGAATGCCCCTGGGTTCAATCCCCAATACCGCCAAAAAAAAAAACCATAACACAAAAGACTGCATGAATCTATTTATTTATATGAAATTCCAGAAAAAGCAAAACTACAGTACGGGTAGAGTGCCCCTAACCAAAATACTTCGGATAAACAACATCACACTCAGTTTTGAATTTTGGAGCATTTTGGGCTTTGGATTCCAAACTAGGGATGCTCTACCTGTAGTGACAGTACATCAAATGTTGCCAGGACCAGGGAGGCCAGGGATGGCACAAGGGCTTTCTGGGGACAACAGAAACATCCACGGTATGACTATAGACATGGCGGCAAGAAGAACAGTGTATATGAAATCGACACTTTTACTGTGTGCAAATTTTATCTCAGTAAACCTGATCCCCAAATTAACTTCAGTTGTCTTGTGAAATACAAAACAATGAATCTCTCAAAGGATAATACAGAATATCTTCATGCTCCTTGTATAAAGACTTCTTAAATAAGACCAATGATGTTGTTTAGTGTTAATAACTAAAAAACACTAGCCATAAAGAAAAGGATGGATACAATTAAGAAGATTAAAATTAAAAACTTCGGACATCAAAAGACACCTTTAAAGAATTAAAAGATAAGCCCCAGAGAGGAAGAAATTTGCAACAGATCTGACCAACAAAGGGCTGGTACCAGAACTTCTAAGGACGCCTTACCAGTCATTCTAAACATGCAAACAAGCAAGACCTGAACAGGCATGTGTCTGTCTCTCTGTCTGTCTCTCTCTCTCTCTCTCTCTCTCTCTCACACACACACACACACACACACACACATACACACACAGCAAGGTGCTCAACTCACCAAACATGGGGAAATGCACACTGAAACCATGTGAAGCCATTACACCAGCCAGAACAACCCCCCAGTTCAGGGTGAGAAGATAGAAGTATACGAAAAGACGTGAAAGGACAGAAAGACAGTGCCAGTGGCATCTGCATGGTAGGAGCAACTGGCAAAGCTCTGCCCGCGATCCTCGAGGAGCCCACCTTCAGCAGGAACGTGTGCACACGTGTACCAGAGGGACATCCAAGGATCAGCTTAAGTCCAGAAAACATAAACCACCCAGACATCTACCAATACACTGTGGTATTCAGGGGATGGAAGAAAAATGAAAACAAATGACCCACAACCACACACTTGTAATCCCAGTACTTGGGAGGCTGACACAGGAGGATCGCAGGTTCATGGCCAGCCTCAGCTACTTAGTGAGACACGGTTTCAAAATAAAGGATAAAAAATAGTGCCAGGGGTGGAGCTCAGAGGTAGAACACCCCTGGGTTCAATCCCCGGTACTGCAAAAAAAAAAAAAAAATAGGGCTGGGGATATAGCTTGGAGGTAGAATGCCTCTGGGTTCAATTCCTAATACCGCAAACAAACAAACAAAAAAAGAAATACAGAGTGACATTTTAGACTGCACATGACTTTGGAATGCTCCTGCAATGGTAGAAAGGGGTCAAGAATGCTACTTCATCCAGAATGCCACCACTGGGCGGGAAACCCTGATCCAAGGAACAGTAAGGGCCAGAAGAGGGCCCGGTGCTGTCACCACGCAGGCACACACGTGGCAACACAGGAAGGTGGACACGCAAGAGAAACCGAGGGGCTGGTGAAGCAGGGGAGCAAGAGTGAGTCCCCAAAGTCAAGTGCATTAGCCACTCCAAGAAGGTGGGAGCGACCCTGAGTAAGGCCGAGGTCCAGCGAGGCTGACCTTGGACCTGGCAGGACACACCCTGTCAGTCTTGGTAGCTCTTCATGAGGAGGAGACTGGGAGAAACAACACCGAACCCACGCTGTCAGGCTTTCTACACCCAATCTCAGAAATCTAGTCCAGTGTGTGTCTGAAATCAAACCACCTAGATGTTTAAAAAATAACAGATTAAGGCAGATAGATTCTCAACTGCTAAAACGGTGGGGGTGGGGAACGCCGGGCGCCTAAGAGCCCAATGCAAGTGGGAAACAACCCAGGGTCCTCAGAGCAGCTGGGGCAGCGCTCCGCCTACCGCTCCGCGCGAGCAGGAGCTTTATCCTTTGGTGGAGTTCCCCTCTGGAACTTCCCTGCGACACCTCCCCAGGGAGGAAACGGTGGCCTAACATCTGCAGCTGGAGACCTCTATCTAATCCTAGCAATCCCAGCTCTTAAGGGGAGAAGCGCCCACCAGGCTGGCTGCTCAACAGCGACACCTACCGGCCACCCGAGAACTGCCAGCAGCCAGCACCTCACAGGAGGGAGGATATTTCATCAAGGGCTATAGGCTTTTTTCTTGTTTTTTGGGGGTGCACAAATGTGCTGCACGTGCGTGCGCTCGTTCTCTCTCTCTCTCTCTCTCTCTCTCTCACACACACACAAACACACACACACACACACATGCAGTTTCATGTTTACTGATAAAAAATAAGCTCCAAAAGAGAAACAAATCTTAACACTATCAGATTAGGGGAGGTGGTACTGGAGATTGAACCTGGGGGGATTCTACCTCCAAGCTATGCCCCCAGCCCTCCCACACACACATATAATTTTTTTTAAACAAGGTCTCACTAAATTGCTGAAGGTCTCACTAAATTGTTGAGGCTGACCTTGAACCTGCAATCCTCCTGTCTCAGCCTCTTTAGCCACTGTGCCTGGCTACAATATCAGAAATTTTCAAAGACCATTCTTTTTCACCACTGATTCCTTGAGAGTACTAATTTGCTTACAATTTTTTTCTTAAAATATGGCCAGTACACAAAATGAAATGTGAGTTTGACTTCTGACCCAACAATCCCATTTCTAGGAGCCTATCCCACAGATACACTGGGAAAAATAAGGAAAAAAATGTATGCATAGGCTATTTGCTTTAGGCTACGTGAAATAGCAAAAAAATTTGGAAATAGCCCAACTGTCAACAGGGACAGTCGAATTATGATATGTCTACCAACAGGTAATCCGCAGCTATAAACACCTCTACAGGCTAGTGCAGAGTGAGCCCCGGGACATGTTAAATGAAAAGAGCAAGGTGGAGAATAGTGTGTAAGCAAGGTCTTTAAGTGAGGTCGCTGTGGGGGGCGCTGGTCCAATCTGATTGGTGTCTGCATGAGATCAGAACACAGAGTCAGAGAGGGAGGCCTCAGGAGAAACTAGCCCTGCCCGCGCCTTCATCTTGGTCTTCCTGCCTCGGAGAGGAAAGAAGTGTCTGCTTTTAAAGCCAGAGGTCTACAGTAATGCAGCCCTAGAAAACTAACACAGAGCTAGAACGTTTGTGGCCATCAACAGACAAATGCACACAGTATCATCTATCCACACAATGGATTATTACTCTGCAATAAAAAGGAATAGACTACAGCCAGCCCCCATCTGTGGTTTTGCTTTTCACAACATCAGTTCCCTGCAGTCAACCAAGGCCTGAAAGTATTCATGGACAGCTCCAGAAGTGAACAATTCAGGAGCTGTGGTGAAATCTCATCCACTCCCTCCATGCTCCCCAGCCATGACTGTCCCTCTGTCCAGCACGTGCAGGCTGCACACACTGCCTGCCAGCCCGTGGCCGGTGAGCGAGCGCGATCCCAGTCACCTCGCTGTCATGGCGCTGTCATGGCAGTGTGTTGTCCTAACTGTCCTATTTTACTACTGTTGTTACTCCTGTGGAGAACAGAAGGCGCTGCACTGATGCGAGCATGCGCGTTGAAAGAAGTCTGGCAAAAGAAAGTAGAGAAGGACACAGGAAGTGAAAGCAGGTCATCACTGCCTGGGAACCTGGGCCTCTGAGGACCATGGCGGTGCTCCCGGCCTGTCTCACAGGTACACGCGTGCCAAAACTCAGCCCACTGCACACCATGCCGGTTCACTCTCCACACGCATCCCTCCACCAGGCGGCTTGTTTTTAAAGGTGGCTGGAAAAAAAAGGCACCATAAAGCTAAAAGACAAAGTACAGAGAGATAAGTAGCACATAGAACCCCACAGGAGTGGAGCGAGAACTCCTTCCAGTCAATAAGACAAACAGCCCCATGTCAACTGGCAAGACATCAGACATTTCACCAACAAACACAAATGGCTAATGTACATGAAAGGATGCTCAACCTTATTTACGAAGACTGACACACAAATTACACCCAGAGACACCACGTCTCCTGTGAGACTGAGAATGAAGTGCTGCACACCACCAGATGCCAGCCAGCAGGGGACTCTGCTGCTGCTGCAGTGGCTCGGGCTGGAGGAGCCACACTGAACGGTTTGCACCGTCTGGGACGGTGACTGTGTGAGCGCGCCACGGCCTGCTGACACCCAGCATGTACCTTCACATGTGTACCAGGATTCTCAAAACTACTCACAGCAGCAATGTTGTAAAAATAAAAGACTGGAAATAATCTAAAAGACCAGCAATACTAGAACGGAGAGATGGGCGCAGTAGCACACTTAGGAGGCTGACCAGGAGGATCCCAAGTTCAAAGCCAACCTGGGCAACTTAGCAAGCCCCTGTTTCAAAAGAAAAAATAAAAAGGGCTGGGGATGTAGCTCAGTGGTAGAATGCCCCTGGGCTCAGTCAGGTAGGTTGTTACAGTAACAGCTAACACAAAGATGTTTACTTTATTGTTTAATCTAAACACACACCTTTTATATACTTTTACATATACAATATGCTCCACACACACACAAAGAATGGAGAGAGTCTGGTTTGTTCATCAATGGAATCCACTCAGCAGGGAAAATGAACTGCAGCTATATGCTTCAACAGAAATGCTGAGTGGGAGACTTGACTTGCAGAAAAACACATGCTTATAACTTCTATTAAGTTCACAAACATGCAAAAGTAAACAACATGCTGCTTAGAGGTACATAAGGTGTTAAAATTATGAAGAAAAAGAAAAGAAGGCTGTACACAAAATCCAGAACGTCAGTCATTTTTGGCGGTGGGAAGGAGCATGAAGATTTTGAAGTCACTGCTCATGTTCTTGTTTTGCAAGTTGGTGTCATGGGCACTGTGTAAGTCAGCATTCCATTACTATAATAAAATACCTGAAGCCGGGCCTGGTGGTGCACACTTATAATCCCAGTATCCCAGTACTTGGGAGGCTGAGACAGGAGAATCACAGCTTCGAGACCAGCCTCAGCTACTTAGTGAGGCCCTCTGCAACTTAGGGAGACCGTTTCAAAATTAAAAAAAAATAGGGATGAGGATGTAGCTCAGAGGTAGAATGCCCGTTTAATCCCCAGTGCCACCAAAAAATCTGAAATAACTAACAAAAAAGAAAAGGTTTAGGGCCAGGAGTGTAGCTCAGTGGTAGAGTGCTTGCCTAGCATGCCTGAGGCCCTAGGTAAAATCCCCAGCACCACCAAAGGGGGAAAAAAAAGGAAAGTTTGTTCTTTGTTGTTGTTTTTTTTTTTTTTTGCAGTACTGGGGATGGAACCCAGGGGCATTCTACCTCTGAGCTACACCCCCAGCCCTATTTTTTTTGTAACAGGGTCTCGCTAAGTTGCAGAGGGCCTCACTAAGTAGCTGAGGCTGGCCGCTAACCCGGATCCTCCTGTCTCAGCCTCCCAAGTACTGGGATTACAAGCGTGCGCCACCACACCTGGCTGGGAAAGTTTTATTTTGGCTTACCATTTTGGAGGTCCCTGTGCAGGACCAATTGCCCCGTTGGTTTGGGGCCTGCAGCACAGCACACCATGGCAGAGCTCAAAGCATGGCCGGGACAAAGAAAGAGCAGAGAAAGGGCCTAGTGGGAGGCCCTGGGTCATTAGGAACATGCCTTGAAGGCTACGGGCCCCTCTTCCTCTTCTCTCTTTCATATCCTGGCCAAGAGGTGAGCAGCCTTTCTCAGCTATGTGTTCCCGCCAAAAGCAAGGGTTCTGCCAAACATGGGTGGAAACCTCCAAACTATAAGCAAAAATAAACCCTTCCTCCTTATAAGCCAATAGTCTCAGGTGTTTTGTTTACGAACACACCTTTTATATATTTTTACATATACAATATGCTCCACAATAAAAAAAATGCTTTTAAAACTCTTGAAAGGGGAAATGTGACAGTAACCAGGAGACAGGCACAGATTCTCCCTGAAGTGGGGAGGACACAAGTGCTGGGGCTGTACAGAAAGGAGCTGCGATGCCAGAGGCAAGCCGCAGGAAAGGAGGGCGTGGGGACAGAGGCATGGGTGAGGTTCGTGAGGCCACAGGGCCAGGGCACAGCTCTACCAGCCACCAGAAGCAGAGTGGCGAGACCTGACTTAACCCTTAACAGGGCCAGCTGCTGTGCTGAGAGCAGGACAAAGTGCAGCAGGAGCAGGAGGCCAGGCAGGACTCGGGGCAGGAATTCAGGTCAGAGGCGAGAGTATCTGGGGCCAGGACGGGGCAGCAAATGCTGAAGCTCAGATAAGTCTGAAGGGAGGGGGGATAAAATAATGTAAGGTGTCAGGGACCTCTTCCTAAGGTCTTTAGCCCAAACAACTCAAAGAATGAGGCAGCTGTCAGCCGTGACAGAGAAGCACGGGACCCCAAGCTGCACACCTAAGGTCTGGGTCCCTATTAGATACTGTACTGGGTAAGTAGTATTCCCCCCAAATCCAAGTCCACCCAGAATCTGTGAATGTGACCTTATTTGGACACAGGGTCTTTGCAGATGTAAAAGAATTAAAATGAGATCATACTAAGCTGGGCGTGGTGGCACACGCCTGTATCCAAGCACTTGGGAGGCTGAGACAGGACGATCACAGGTTTGTGACCAACCTCAGCAACTTAGTGAGACCCTGTTTCAAAATAAAAAATAAAATGGGGCTGGGGGTGCACCTCATAGGTAGAATGCCCCTGGGTTCAATCCCCAGTACCAAAAAGGAAAACAAAAACAAAAACAAAAAAACCAGGGTTCTTTTTCCTGGTTCCTTTTTCTCAGTTGTATGAACTGAGGCAAATTTTTTGATTTCCCATGGAATCTATAAAAGTAAGGGCCTGAACAGAACCATATCCAAGGTCCTACCACCTCTAAATTTCTGCAGTTCTCTGCAGAAATACAACCAAGCATACCTGAACACCTATCCAAATCTACCTTCACTCCACTCCACGGAAAGGTTGTTTCTGCTGTCTACCTTTACACTGGGACACGCTACCTTAAATAAGTCAAAGACAAACTAGATGCTAAGATAGGAAAGACAAGAAACACTAAAAGGAATTTCATCACATTACTAGGATACAAGAGGGAAAAATCCCTTAATACTGCACTCATTTTCTGTACTGCTGTATTTTGTCACTGCTATAACAACTTGACACAAACTTAGTGTCTTGGAACAATACCCATTGATGATCTCACAGTTTCCATGTGTCAGAAGTCTGGGCATAGCTTGGGCCAGCTGGTTCTCTGC
Source organism: Glis glis (assembly GCA_004027185.1). Taxonomy (NCBI): domain Eukaryota; kingdom Metazoa; phylum Chordata; class Mammalia; order Rodentia; family Gliridae; genus Glis; species Glis glis. The sequence goes on from PVJS01027667.1 coordinate 16,449, forward strand.
TTAATTTCACAAGACCAAAATCAAGGTGTTGTCTTGGGCCAGGCCCAAGTTTATTCAGGTTGTTGACACAGCTCAGTTCCGCATGGCTGTAGCCCCAGGCTTCAGACTGGCTGCCAGCCTGGGGTCGTTCTCAGCTTCTTCACACGCCTTCATCAGCTCACAGCCCCCTTTTTCCTCTTCATAGCAGCGACAGCAGTTGGAGGCCTCATACTTCGAGCCTCTCTTACTTCCTCTCCTGTTTGGGGGCCTCCTGTGATTATTTGGCCCACTCAGATAATCCAGAACATTCTCCCTCTCTTAAAGTCAGCTGATTAGTAACCTTAATTACACATCTCCCAAGGCCCACTTGGACAGTCCCAGAGAGTGTCTGAAATAACATCTTTAGAGTTCTGCTTTGGGTGTATATTATTAATGCATCTTGATATCCTTAGGAAATAGAAGTTCAACGATGCAAAACCTGGACTGAGGCAGCTGCCTGAATGTAATTGCCTAGTCAGGGCTTAATGGTTTCCTTCTCTATAAAAATGAGAAAACAACACCTGTTCACACTCCAGAAACAGGTGAAAAGAAGTAAAACAGAAACACAGACCTGGATGCCAAGAAATGGTGGTGCTCACACAGCTGACACTCCACCACCACCAGGTTAACAGTCCCCCACAGCCAATCCTCTACTCAGTGGGGCCACTGTCCCCACTGGCCCCTAAAAATCTCTCTTAAATGTACGCATATATGTTCCTACTCTAGAGGCCCTAGGGTGTGAGCATTATTTGAACTTCCACCTTAATGAGTCTGTATTTACAACACTCTGGTTTGCTTAAGCCAAACATCAATTTTTACTGTGCGGCCTCACCTTACAGTTTAGGACATCGGCTGCCATTACACTCATTATTTTAGCTTATTTTCAACTTTTCCCCCAACCTATTCTCAATCCAGTAACAGCAGCAGCAGCACCTAACCTCACTGAGAGCTATGCATCAGGCTCCTCCGTCGGCACGTCCCCTGCTGGACCAACTGTGGCCTTGGCAGGTGGATGAAGAGGCTGTGCAGAGGTTAAGGGTTGAGGCCCAGGTCTGAGTGCTACAAGCAGCGTAGAGTCTGAACCTGTGTCCGTGCCAGGGCCGTGGTGCTAACGTCAAAGGCTACCCTCTGGTCTACACCAGCGAATCGGGTGCCTAGCACTTCCAAACACAATGGCATCCCCAACCTTGTCACAGCGAGATTCTGGCAAGACAGTCTGGGAGGGCGCCTAGACCCTCCCTCCTCCCCGTGCTTTCCCCGGAGAACGGGACATTACAGCAACCGGCTGGGTACAGCCGAGGAGGAGCGGCGGGCGGTGAGGTCCCCGGCCTGCTCCTGAGTCAAGCTGGCCCAGAGCTCTGGGGTGGGAAGTCCTCACTTCTCCAGGGGCTGCGCCGCTCCCCGACCGCCCCGAACGCTCGCAGGGCTGGAACCCCGGGTTCCGGGAGTTACTCAGGAGCCCGGGAAACCAGCGGAAATGCCGAAACACCCCGAGCCCCACACACCCCACGGCTGGGGCGGCCCGAGGCAAGGCACGCCGGCGGCGGCGCTCCGGTGCAGGGCGCCTGGGCACCGAGTCGCTGGAACCCGGCCCCGACTCACGTTTGTACTCGGCCATCAGCCTCTTGAGCGCCGTCCCCGCCATGTCCCGAGCAGCTGCGCTCAGCGGCCTCGCCTCATCCGCGCCGTCCGGCCCGCCCGCCGCCCCGACGCCGGGCCGCTTCCGGGTTGCCGCCGCGGGTCACAAGCACTTCCGGGGCGGGGCGGGGCGCGCCTGCGCGCTGACGTGGCAGAGGCGGCGCGAGCCCGGCGGTCCCGCCCGGAGTCCGGGTTCGAGTGCTCTCGGGCCTACGCCCGCGGCCTCCGCGCCTGATCCTCCGCAGCACGTGCTCCCCGCACGCACCCGGCCTCCGGGCGGAAGAGCGGCCTGACCCGGCTCCGGTCCGCCCGTGGACGCAGCCTCGCCCCGTGTGTGGGCCGCCCGACACGTCACACCGACTTCTCAGGTGACCCCGGCGATGGATAAAAATACGGCTTCCAAGAGCGCGCCGATCGGTGAGGGGAGCGGGAAGCGCTTCCCATTCCAGGTGGCTGCCCCTCCGTGCTCAAAGCGCGCCCGCCCGCCCGCCCGCCCGCCGAGGAGACACCGGCGCCGGGGCCGAGCCACCAGATGCCGGCGTCGTCGCCACCGCGTCGCTCTCTCCCAGCCACCCCTTCTTATCACTGCAGAGCGCTGTACGTTCTCCGGTTATTTTCAGAACTTTGGTTTACAGCTCTGTATCAGGATGACTTCCGGATTTAAGTGACAAAAAAAACCAAAACGTGCTCCACGTAGGCCAGTTGGAAGTTTCTCACCTCACTCTGACCTTCAGAGACCCAGCTTCTCCTTAACCTCCTGCTCAGGGTCCTCCTTCAGTTCTTTATTTGAAATTCAGCTTACACTGGTGTATTTTTACTTGCTGAATCTGGCAACTCTCAACTTGCGTGGAGGTGTGTAACAGTAGCTTTCCTAAGTGACACACTTGGGAGGCCAGCGCTGCATAGTAAAATGCTTGGCTTCTGTGTGTCCCGCAGTATGAGGACCTCCCAGCTGGGCCCGAGCTGATGGGCTGACTGTATAGCTCTCCACCAATGACTGCACACAGCACAGCTCTGAGGACACCCAGGGTGCTGAGACGTGAATTTTTCAGTGCTCAAACTGGGAAAGTTCCAGCTAGGTCCCTGGGCACAGACAAAAGATTAAGTAGGGCATATCTCCTCCTGAGGCATCCATTGAACCCAAAGGTTCTAGACATTTGGTTCCTGTGTGTGTGTGTGTGTGTGCGCGTGCGTGCGCGCGCGCGCGCCCGCGCTCGCGTTTGGGGCATTCTACCTCCGAGCTACACCCCCAGCCCTATTTTTTATTCTTTATTTTGAAACAGGGTCTCACTAAGTTGTAGAGGGCCTAAGTATGTGAGGCTGGCCGCAAACCTGCGATCCTCCTGTCTCAGTCTTCCAAATACTGGGATTACAGCCGAGCACTACAACGCTGGGCTTCAGTTCATTTTCAAAGCAGACAAGTGAGTAAGCTGTCGACTGCACAAAGGAAATAGCATAAATTCCAACAGTAAGAAGACTGAGATGCCCAAACTAACATCCAGACTCACCTGCCTCCAAAACCCACCCTCTCTTTGCACAGGAAACCAGGAGAGGAAAGTGAATTGTTGTCACCTGTAGGTTCAGATCAGCTGGCGGGCAGGAGGGCTGTGAAGGCAAAGGATGCACCCTGGGCAGGGAAAATGTGGACCAGCATGGGTGATGTGCCAGGGTAGGAAGCAGCGCATAGAACTTTCCAGCAACTAGCTTCTAAGATTCTGAGTGGTCTCAATGGACAGTCAATATGAATACTGAGTTGTGACGTATGTCCCAACCTTCAAATGCAGTGTTTAATATAAGCCAAAAGACAGAATACCAAACTATATTTACTGTTTACAGTAGTAAAGGACAACAAATAATGTACAAAGTGATGAATAAACACAACAGAGCCAACAAACATCCCACCCGAGCCAATACACAAAACAAAGGGAACCAAAATGTTTTCTGCAAATTTCAAGCAAGTGAGATGATAGGTCATTGTCAGGTGACTACAAAAGGCAAAGCATGGCTGTCAAGCAGCATGGATCCTCAGAAGGACAACAGGCAGAACTATGAACATTTTAATCGGCATAGATCCCCAGACATCTCACAGAACTGGAGTCACCTTATTAACGCATAATTTCAATACGTATTTGGAGAGCGGCAGAGCACGTGTCCATGAGAACACTAAGTCACCTTTCCAGGGGTTTCTTTGTAACCACACTTTGAAGTTGCTCTTTTACACAACAATGTAACTGCAAATTCAGATACTAATCTTACTTTTTATAGAGACCATAATTATTCATTAGAAGTAAATACTAGAAGAAATCTGAGGCCACAATACAATTACCAAAGGAGAAACGTGGTAGTTATTTTCTTCCATGTTCCCAAAAGGGTAAAAGCCAGTTTTTGTTGTGCCAATCTCTGCCCCTGTACCTGCACCTAGGCCCTGCGAGGACACGCTCAGGAGCAGAAAGCGCACACTCAGGCCATGTCACTGAAGGACTACTTTCTTACCTTTTAAGAGGCATTCTAGTATTTTCCCTTCAACTTTACCATGTTTGACAAAGCTTGTAATTTGCAATATTTAGCATTTTAATAACCTGAACCTGCAACAAATAGGGGAACTCTGGCCTCCCCCCATGCTGTCCCACAGACACACCCACTGGGTGAGCGTGAGCTCTGCACGTGGTCAGAACAAGCACGTCAAGGGGTGGCCGCAACTCAAGGGGCGAGAGCCCGGCCATAGACAGAGCTAACATTCGGCCACAAATTTGAAGGAAAAATTGTTTGGGGAGGGGCAAAGAAAGAAAAAGGAAAACAAAAACAAGCCAAAACCTAAAGAGAACAATCTGATTGGCCCAATTTAAGCTGTGGACTCATCCCTGCAGAAACAGTTTTGAGCTGCACCTGAAGTGCGTCAGAGAGAGGAGAATCATGTCGGTGACTGTCCTCGGCTTCCGCAGACTCCTCTGAGATCAGCACGACCGCTGTGTTCACCATTCAATAGCAAATGCAAGGACGATGGCAGGGCGTGGGGACGGTCCCTCTGAAGGCCGCGCCTCCGGTCTGCTGCTGGAACACGTCGATGGTGTCCTCATCCTCCATCTCCAGCTGTCACAGTCCCATGGCAGGCCCAGCAAGAGGGGACAGAGAACATCAGAGGAAGGGAAAATGCACTGACAGTGCTCCCTGAGCTGCTTCCCCATGCTAGGGACATGGTCTGGTCACCCTCTGCTGCCATCCCACAGGAAAAAGTGTCATAGTGGAGTCACAATAACTATTTATCACCTAGTCTCTTCTGACAAAACTCAAAAGAATATTTACAACTAAGGAGTTTGACAAGAAAACTGTCAGTAAGAAATATACTGAAATATCTAAAATTCCTACTGAAAACTACATGAAATCAGATTCCAGTGAAGAGAATCAGACTGGTTGGTGGCACCAAGTCCTCGGGACCTGGAGTGTGGTGCATCATGCCTGCAAATTCCAGAGCCAAAGAAGATCACCAAAGAAGGGTCCATAAAGTAAAAGACCCACTGAAGCGGGGACCCATTGCTGGCCCAGGCCTCCTTCAGAGACCCGGGCACAGGTGGACAAACCTTCCCACTTCTCTTCTGCTACAGCAGGTACAAAAGCATCCTCCTGACCTTTCCCCATTCTCTGAACAAAAGGGAGTTCCCACAGTGACTGAGGCAGGGAGCAGGGACACTCGGGAACATTCTCAAGACACAAATGAGTCTCCCCTGGGCCCAGCTGCAGACACTCCCTGGGGTTCCACAGGCTGCAGCCAGCGGGCCTCCCTCCCTGCAGCTCCCGCTGCTCTTCAAAGCAGCCTGCCTCCAGCAGGGTCCACTGTCCACAAGTCCCTCCCCACTTTGCGCCCTCTCTTGGGAGTCTCTGCAGAACCCACCTCTCTGTCTTAGCAGTGTATGATTTCCTAAAGTGGCTAGTAATCACGTTTATCACAAAAATATTTTCAATATTTAAGATATTAAATGTTTTACAAAATATTTTCACATGGAACATTCCAACTGATTCTCACTACTTTGTAAAGGAGGAAAAAAAACAGGTATTTCATTTTACAGACAAAACTGAGACTCCAAGAGATGAAGTGACTGTAATCACAAGGCCGTCAGGTGTCAAGGGCGAGAGCTACCACTTGAACTTTAGTTCCAAAAACTTCTAGTTCCAAATGCCTGTGCACAGCAGTGTGATAGGCTATAGCATGAGGTATTGACTCAAACCGTGTGTTTGAGACTAGTGTTCCGGTTACAATGCACCCTTCCCATCCACACCGCTTTTGCACAGTGCTTATAAGGGGACAAGAATGGAGCCCCTCATCTAGCTACAAATTACTAGAACTGCAAATTAAGACTCCATACAACTATGGGAGGGGCCCTGCCAGCTCCCACCGGTGGATCTGTGGGCAGTCCCCCATCAAGGACCCTGAAGACCTCAAATAGCACTTGAAAAAAGAAAACTCAAAATGCCAACAGTTTCAAATCTAATCATTAAAATCACTAAGAAAATATTAAGGCATTCTCTGTGTACCCATCAACATTTCTCAAGTAAGCACTTCCCAAATGGCAGTTATTCCAGTGCAAGTCAGGAGCAGCCCCTCAACACGGGGACTGGTTCATACCTGGGCCGGAGTGTCTGTTTCATTTATTGGTTGCCCATCAAACCTGAATCTAATCTGTCTCATTGACAAGCCCTGGAAAGAAAAAGCAATTACCATTAAAAGCCCCAGACAACAGCTTAATTCAAGAAATCAAGAATTCTGAATATACACTAAATTATGACCCAGCTGAGTAGAAATACATTGTACTGGTAGCCCCCGATCTGTCAAACTGCTCTTCTGACATCCTGTCCTGGCTCCTGACCTGCCCTCTCAATTTCTCCCAGAAGCCAATCAGAGCTCCCCCTTTAGAAAGCTCCTGGAGAGAACAGCCAGGCGACAGCGAGGGAAGTCATGAGGAGGGCGGCAGAAAGCAGGGCTGTTTCCTATCCAAAAAGGAGACAGCCGCCAGCCCTGTCCCCAGGAGCAGGTGAGGATCCTGGGGGCAGTTCTACTTTCCCGGAAGCGGGACAGACAGGGTTAAAAGCAGCTGCAGAGAAATGACAAGAAGATAAACGGCACAAACCCCTGAGGACAAAGGAAACAGAAGGGAGGATCCAGCAGAGAGAGGTTTATGCTGCGGGGCTGGAGGCTGCAAGCCACAGAGCCAGACGTGCTGGCCCAGGACACTGGATGCGGGTCTCGGTGGGCAGCGAGAAAGGGACTCAGCACACGGCTGGTTCAGAACGACTGCCTCAAAGCTGCCATGGAGACCCACACGCCAGAGCACTGCGGCCCTGAGGCCAGGTAACTGACCTCCGTGGCAGCAAACAGGACATCTGCTTTCTGCAGACATGGACTCAGCTCCGGGTATAGGCTATCAGGGACAAGTGGCTGGCCCGACAAGCCCGAGAGCCCCTCAGCTGTCGACCTGCGCTCCCGGGATGCTGGGCAGACTCTGCAGGTGTCCGTTCCAGGGAAACTTAATGGCTCTCAGATTGCAGCAACTGGGCCCCTCCACAGAGCCACCAACCCAGGCAGGCCCCCATGGACACGGGCCCTTGCCAACAAACCCCTGTGCACAAGGCACGTTCCATCAGCACGTCACTGCCTCATCTGTAAATATGAGCAGCAACCCAGGATCAGAGGACACTTGAGACTCAAAACAAACGTGAGGCCAGACCAGAGAAGAAGCACAGGAAGGTCAGGAGCCAGGGCAAGGGAAGGAGACAGGCGCGCATGCGCACACACACACACACACACACACACGCACACACACACACACAGCTCCAGGGGGTAAAGCAACCCCACATCCAGGAAACAAGCTCCAGGACAAAGGACAAGGGTGGTGGACAGTGATGGCCTCCAAGGACAGGCTTGAAAGGAAACTCAGAGAACTGAGAAAGAAAAGAAGGCTCAAAGAACAGGAAGAACAAAGAGCATTTGGAAATTAAAAATCATGATGGAAATGGTAAGAATGGCCACATAAAGTGGAAAGAGAAAGTTGAGAAAAATGAGTCAGGCGCGGTGGTGCACACCTGTAATCTCAGCACTTGAGAGGCTGAGGCAGGAGGATCACAGGTTCAAGCCCAGCCTCAGCAACTGAGCAAGACCTTTACCAACTTACACACTGTTTCAAAATAAGAAATAAAACAGGACTGGGGGCATAGCTCAGAGGTAGAATGCCCGAGTTCAATCCCCCATTACCAAAAAAAGTTGAGAAAAATGCCTAAAAAGGACACCAACTGCAATAATAAAACCCAGTGCAAAGCAGGAGAAAAACTGTCAAAATGAAAACACGGAGGAAGCCAGGCGTGGCGGCGCACGCTTGTAATCCCAGTATTTGGGAGGCTGAGACAGGAGGATCACAGGTTCGCGGCCAGCCTCAGCTACTTAGTGAGGCCCTCCACAACTTAGTGAGACCCTGTTTCAAAATAAAGAATAAAAAATAGGGTTGCGGGTGTAGCTCAGTGGTAGAATGCCCCCGGGTTCAATCCCCAGTACCAAAAAAAAGAAAACACTGAGGAGAGTTGACTGCAGGAGCAGCTGAATTCCAGAAAGACGGAACAAGGACTCAAGAAGGGCACATATTATCAAAGAACTAAGAGTCACATTTCCTAAATTAAAAATAAGGTTCTAAAGGGAAAGAACCCATAAAGCACCCCCCAAAAAAGTGATAAAATTACCTACCTCAGAAGACTGGTATGACATTTCAGAATACCAAAAGATGCCTCCAAAAACTTTCAGAGAAAAACCAAGTTACACACAAAGGACAGACAATCAGAATGTCACTGAACTTTTCATAAGACACTGGAGGCTGAAAGAAAATAACGCAGTAACTTCCAAAGAGGAGAATGAATTTCAGCCTAGAACGCTGCGTGCAGCCAAATGCCCAAGTGTGGAGGTATATTATGCAAAGCAGAAATCATTTCCAGCCAGGCGTGGTGGCACACGCTTGTAATCCCAGTACTTGGGAGGCTGAGACAGGAGGATCCGGGTTCACGGCCGTCCTCAGCTACTTGGTGAGACCCTCCGCAACTTAGTGAGACCCTGTTTCAAAATAAAGAATAAAAAAAATAGGGCTGGGGGTGTAGCTTGGAGGTAGAATGCCCCTGGGTTCAATCCCCAGTACTGGAAAAAAAAAAATCATTTCTAGACTCTACCATTTCTAACAAGATACAGGAGGCTAGGCCCCACGAAAAGGGGGAGATTAATCCAGAAAATGCAGGAAGGAGGCAAAGAAGTTTCCAGAATGAGGGAGGCGGTGAATGGCAGCTGTGTGCCTGGCCTCGCCTCTAGAGAGAGCGATCCAGGTGAGGCAGGCCTGAGGCTCCAGGGGGAAGCTGGGAAGCAGGGGCAGGCCAGGGGGTGACCTCATGTGCCCACCCATGTGGGGTCTCAGGGAAAAACACGGGGTGACCGACCAATCACAAGCACCCAGAAACATATACCGATAGCAACAACCAGACTGAGCAAAGCAAAGACAGAAGAGAGCAGCCCTGCACTCTGGCTTGCTCCTAAAGACAGCACGGCTCGTGCTGCTGACTCAGCTGGGAGGACGGGGACAGCGTGTGGTCAGCAGCATGGGGAACCTCCAGAAGAAAGACAACAAGACGGTATTTACCCCAATCACAGGTGGACCGCGACTGCCTCCAAGGAGCCGGCTTCAAAGTGGGGAGGGAAGCCGGGCGTGGTGGCGCATGCTTGTAATCCCAGTACTTTGGGAGGCGGAGACCGGAGGATCCGGGTTCGCGGCCAGCCTCAGCTCTCTCTCTCTCTTTCTCTTTCCCTGTCTCTCTCTCTCTCTCTCCCTGTCTCTCTCTCTCTCTCTCTCTCTCTTTCTCTCTACTTAGTGAGGCCCTCCGCAGCTTCGTGAGACCCGGTTTCAAAGTATAAAAAAATAGGGCCGGGGGTATAGCGCGGAGGTAGAACGCCCCTGGGTTCA
>PVJS01027668.1:0-26086 GCA_004027185.1 Glis glis
GAAAAAAAAAAAAAAAAAAGAAAAAGAAAAAAAAGAATACCTGTCCCACTCGACTCCCTGTGCATGTGGGTGTCTGCAGAAGGTAGAAGGGAACGGGTAAAGACTTCTCTGCTGCAGGGAAGCATCTCTTCCTCCTCTGCCCACCCTCAGCCGGTGGAGATCAGCGGGGCCATCGAGGAGGAGTTCACTGTGGCCAGACTCTACATCAGCAAAATCAAATCGGAGGTCAAGTCCGTGGTCAAGCGGTGCCGGCAGCTGGAGAACCTCCAGGTGGAATGTCATCGCAAGATGGAAGTGACTGGGCGGGAGCTCTCATCCTGCCAGCTCCTCATCTCGCAGGTGAGTGCCTGAGGTTGAGTGCCTTTGGGTGCCATGGGAGGAAGAAGGCTACTCTGTGATTATGGATATATCTCCTAACACTCACCCTTCTGGCAGCATCCTAGGGTTAATGGAAGTCAAGGATAGAAGAGCTGGGTGGCAGGGAGGAGGTCCCAGGTTAAAGCAGGGTCAGGGGTACTGCTCTCTGCGCTGAGGGTCTAAAGGGAGAGTCTCTGTAGGAAGGACCCTGGTCCTGCATCTTCATGGAAGATGCAGCAGGAGGGGAGGGCTGGGAAGAAAGCTGAAGCTTATGGAGGTCTGCGCTGCCTGGGGTTGGCTGCTTGCCTCCATTTGCTTCCTTTCTCTTGCCAACCTTCCTCCACCAGCATGAGGCCAAGATCCGCTCGCTTACGGAGTACATGCAGAGTGTGGAGCTGAAGAAGCGGCACCTGGAAGAGTCCTACGACTCCTTGAGCGATGAATTGGCCAAGCTCCAGGCGCAGGGTGAGGCCTTCTTAGACCTCCGTCCCAGCCATCCTGGAATCTGAGATCCCAAGGAGGATGGGGGGGGTCACAAATAACAGAAGAAACTCCTGACAGCCTCTCACCAAAGCATCAGCCTGGATCCCGGGTGCTAACTTATACACTATCTAGTCAGGCTTTTGCATGTAGCTCATTTTACATGAGCCAAGCCTCCCTTGTTTTCTGTCCCTGCTGAATCAAACTGGACTGTCCTAACCCAGGAGAACATTCCTGAGGACCCATCCCCTGGCCCGCCTGGAGCTCTGGTCACAGCGTGAAGTTCTTTCTGAAGGAGGTAGGTTTGATGCAAGCTGTCTTCCCCTCTTTCCCTTAGAAACTGTGCATGAAGTGGCCCTGAAGGACAAGGAGCCCGACACGCAGGATGCAGATGAAGTGAAGGCGAGTGGGGAAGGTGTGGGGTGGCGGGGGCTCGGCAGGGTGAGGGCTGCGTCGGCCCTCGCGGAGCTCATGTCTGGGAGTCTGGCTCTGAGCTTGGGGTGGGGTTGTTTGCAGAAGGCCCTAGAGCTGCAGATGGAGAGTCACCGAGAAGCCCATCACCGGCAGCTGGCTCGACTGCGGGATGAGATCAATGAGAAGCAGAAGACCATCGATGAGCTCAAAGAGTAAGGGTCCCTGAGGGTGGCCCCAGTCTCCATCAGTCCCTGTAACCTTGCCCTCTCAAACGATCCTTCTGGATCTGGTTCTTTAACTTCATGTGTTGTTTCCTCAACAATGACATAACTTTGTAGCCCAGCCTCAGGAGATGCAAGGTTTAAGGACTAGTCTCTATCCTTGATACTTTGATGATTGGAGAGCTCAGGGCTCCTTACTTTTTTTTTGGTGTGTGTGTGTGGTAGCGGGGATTGAACCCAGGGGCATTCTACCTCCGAGCTACACCCCCGGCCCTATTTTTTATCCTTTATTTTGAAACCGGGTCTCACGAAGTTGTGGGGGGGCCTCACTAAGTAGCTGAGGCTGGCCGCGAACCCGAATCCTCCGGTCTCAGCCTCCCAAGTACTGGGATTACAAGCGTGCGCCACCACACCTGGCTCTCAGGGCTCCTTACTGTTATGGATATGGTAACCTATGTTTGCCCTCCATATCTGAAGGAAGAGGCATCAATTCTAACTGAGTTCACTTATGCAAGAAGAAGGCAAATGTTTGAGGGGCCGGTCTTCCCTTCCTGCCCATTAACATCTCTCTTTCTCTCCAATGCCCCTGACCCTCTGTAGCCTGAATCAGAAGCTCCAGTTAGAGCTGGAGAAACTTCAGGCTGACTATGAGAAGCTGAAGAACGAGGAACATGAGAAGAGCGCCAAGCTTCAGGAGCTGACGTGAGTGAGGGATTTGCTGGCAGGCCTGTGGCAAGACAGGCTCAGGACTGCTATACAGACACGTTTGCAGAGGAAGGACGCGCATGTAACTGTGATGCAGTGACTCATGGGAAGCACAAACAATGGGATGGGAAAGGTTTAGAAAAAGGGAGACCAAAGCCGGGCTGGTGACGCCTGCTTGTAATCCCAGTACTTGGGAGGCTGAGACAGGAAGATCACAGGTTCGTGGCTGGCCTCAGCAACTTGTGAAGCCCCCTGCAACCTAGTGAGATCCTGTTTCAAAATAAAGAATAAAAACTGGTCGTGGTAGTGCACGCTTGTAATCCCCATACTGGGGAGGCTGAGACAGGAGGATCACAAGTTCAAAGCCAGCCTTGACAATTTAGTGAGGCCCTCTGCAACTTAGTGAGACCCTGTTTCCAAATAAGAAATAAAATCGGGCTGGGGGTGTAGCTCAGAGGTACAGTATCCCTGGGTTCATTCCCCAGTACCACAAACAAACAAACAACCAAACAAATAAAAAATAAGCCAGGTGTGGTGGCACACGCTTATAATCCCAGTACTTGGGAGGCTGAGACTGGAGGATCACAGGTTCGCGGCCAGCCTCAACTACTTAGTGAGGCCCTCCACAACTTAATGAGACCCTGTTTCAAAATAAAAAATAAAAATAGGGTTGGGGTGTAGCTCGGAGGTAGAATGCCCCTGGGTTCAATCCCCAATACTGCAAAAAAATAAATAAATAAAAATTTTTAAAAATAGCCGAGCGTGGTGGCTCACACCTGTAATCCCAGTACTTGGAAGGCTGAGACAGGAGGATCGCAGGTTCGAGGACAGCTTGAGCAACTAGTGAGACTATCATCAACCTAGCAAGATTCTGTTTCCAAATAAGAAATAAAATTGGGCTGGGTCTGTAGCTCAAAGGTAGAATGCAGCCGGGCATGGTGGCACACGCTTGTAATCCCAGTACTTGGGAGGCTGAGACCAGAGGATCCTGGTTCACGGCCAGCCTCAGCTACTTAGTGAAGCCCTCCGCAACTTAGCGAGACCCTGTTTCAAAATAAAGAATAAAAAATAGGACTGGGGTTGTAGCTCAGAAATAAAATGCCCCTGGGTTTAATCCCCAGTACTGCAAAAAAAAAAAAAAAGGTAGAATGCCTTTGGGTTCAATCCCCAGTACCACAAAAATAAATTAAATAAATAAATAAATAATAAAATAGGGCTGGGGGTATAGCTCAGAGGTAGAACACCCTTGGTTTCAATTTCCAGTACTACAAAAAAAAAAAAAAAAGGAGACCATCAGAAATGACCACTGCTGAGTATTAGCTGGCATGGATAGAAAGAGGCTTGTGCTATTCTGTTAAATGTGAAAAGCAGGTGACAAAATAGCGTGAAACTGGGTGTGGTGGCACACGTCTGTAATCCCAGTACTTGGGAGGCCGAGACAGGAGGATTGCAGGTTCAAGGCCAGCCTCAGCAATTTAGCAAGGCCCTCAGCAACTTAGTGAGGGCCTACTTCAAAATAAAGAATAAAATAGGGCCAGGGGTATAGCTCAGAAGTAGAACACCCCGGGTTCAATCCCTAGTACCACCAAAAAACCAAAAACCCCAGCATGAATGGTCTAATCTCATAAAATTTTGTGTGTGGATATATATACATAGAAAAAATAGTTTGCAAAGATGGACACCAGGTGGTTCATGGTGGTTTGATCTATAAGTAGTAGAATCATGGGCTTTTTTTTTCATGGTACTGGGAATTGAACCCAGAGGCATTTCTACCTCTGAGCTATACCCCCAGACTGATTTTTTTATTTCTTATTTGGAAACAGGGTCTCACTAGGTTGCTGAGAGCCTTGCTAAGTTGCCAAGGCTGGCTTTGAACCTGCAATCCTGTTTCGGCCTCCTAAGTGCTAGGTTTACAAGCATGCGCCTCCACGCCCGGCTCGAATCATGGGCTTTTGATAAAAACTCCTCTTATCTCTCTTAAATTCTTTTCTGATTTTTGCACAGTTAACTAAAGTAACTTGTGTAATAAATCATAGTCAAATAGAGGTAAAATGAATGGAAGAGCAGAGGGAAGGATGGAGAGTCCTGAGGGGGTTTTCTATTTCCTTCCTTCTTTCCTGCTACAGATTTCTGTACGAGCGACATGAGCAGTCCAAGCAGGACCTCAAGGGTCTCGAGGAGACAGTTGTAAGTGGTTTCTTTCTGTGCCAGGTTAACAGGGTGGGGAGAGCTTCATCACCTTCCCCCCACCCTGATTTCTTCCTATAATCCCATTCTTTCTGTCCTTTTGCAGTTAGTCCATGACATAATCAGGACATATCTTTTCCTAAAGATAAAGTAGACCAAGGGTTCCAGTAATTTGGGAGGGAGAAGGTGACCTGAAATATTCCCAAATTTTCATCATTCTTTCCAGGCCCGGGAACTCCAGACCCTCCACAACCTTCGCAAGCTGTTCGTTCAAGACGTCACGACTCGAGTCAAGAAAGTGAGTGCCATCCTCCAGGTTTCAGCAGCCCCGTGTTCTCCCCTCCTTGGGGTTCTGCAGGCCTACTGTCGCCTGAAGGGGCTGGCTTGGTCTGGCCTGGGTGGGACTTGTTTGGCCTCTATATAGGCACATCTTTCCGTCTCTAATCAGAGTGCAGAAATGGAGCCCGAGGACAGTGGGGGGATTCACTCCCAAAAGCAGAAGATTTCCTTTCTTGAGAACAACCTGGAACAGCTTACAAAGGTTCACAAACAGGTAAGAGTCTAGGGAAAGGGTGAAGAGGTCTTTTGGGGCCAGGTCCCTGTGATACGCAAATCTTTGGAGGCCCCTTGGATTCAAGAAAATCTAGTTGCATGTTTTCCGTATTTTTCTTTTTCTACTAATCCCTTCTTTATGTCATATTTGGTCCTAGTTCTACCTTGTTCTTTGTTCCATGCCTGTTTTCCCTTCTCCATGTTTTTGACCTACCTCTGCTTGAAGTAGAATTCCTCAAGTCTGCCTTGGAGGGAGACGTTGAGTAGACAGAGATTGAAGAGGCCCAGGATACCAGAAGGCTGGGGCGTAGCTCTCAGTGGTAGAGTGCAAAATAAATAAATAAAAAGGGATACTGGTATGTCAGACTTTAACAGAGATGGAAGACAGGAAGGAAAGAAAAGCAAGGGGCTTGGGCCTTCTCTTTGGAGAGAACTCATCTGCCTAGGCCTGGAACAGGCATGTGGGACATCAAATGACGTCCTTGGGGTGGCCCAGCCAGCCCCTGGTGAGCTGCCTGCCTTCCTGGATGTTAAGTTGCTGCCTCTTTGTCCCCCTCCTTGCTGCTGCTGCTCCTTAGGTGGATGACTGGGTTGCAAAGGTATGGGCTGGGGAGGCGGAAGGGCAGTCCAGAGGAGTCAGGACAGGAAATGTTTGGCGTGTGCACGGCAGGAGCACCCACACTAGTGCCAAAGAGCTGAGCCTTGAGACAGGCTCCACTGTCTGTCAAGGAACTTTTAAAAATTGATTCATAAATGAAACCCAACTCTGTGGCTGTCCTGTAGCTCAGTGGTACAGTGCTTGCCTAGCATGTATGAGGCCCTGGGTTCAAAAGAATGAAGAAATCTCAACCTAGACTTCATTCTGTTCTTCTCAAGTCTACCTTAAAATTCCAGGTAAACTCATATTCTGACTAGCCTAGAACTTCACCTTTTTTTTTTTTTTGGTGGTATTGGGAATTGAACACAGGGGCATTCTACCTCTGAGCTATACCCCCAGCCCAGTCCTATTTTTTTTTTTTTGTGGTACCGGGGATTGAACGCAGGGGCGTTCTACCTCCGCGCTACACCCCCGGCCCTATTTTTTATACTTTATTTTGAAACCAGGTCTCACGAAGTTGCAGAGGGCCTCACTAAGTAGAGAGAGAAGAGACAGGGAGAGAGAGAGTACTGGGATTACAAGCGTGCGCCACCATGCCCGGCTCCAATCCTATTTTTTATTATTTATTTTGAAACAGGGTCTCACTAAGTTGCTGAGGGCCTAAATTGCTGAGGCTCGCTGCAATCCTGTGATCCTCCTGTCACAGCCTCCCAAGTACCGGGATTATAGGTGTGGACCACCACACCTGGCTTCCTTACCTTATTATAAACAGTGTAACAACATTACAGAAAAGTTGAAAGATAGCTAGGAAACATTTATTTTATTTATTTATTTAGTGTGTGGTACTAGGAATTGAACCCAGAGGCATTCTACCTCCAAGCTACATTCCAAGACCTTTTTTATTTCTTATTTGGAAATAGGGTCTTACTAAGTTGCTGAGAGCCTCACTAAATTGCTGAGGCTGTCCTTGAACCTGCAATCTTCCAGTCTCAGCTCCCAAGTACTAGGATTATAAGCATGCGCCACCATGCCCGGCTAGCTAGGAATTTGCCATTCTATTTTTATTCCCATATGTTCACTTTACCTCTCTGCCCAATTGCATATTAAATAACTTTTAAAAAAACTAACCAGAGACTGTTTTCTTTTCCCTCATTGAATATTCTGTCTCTGCTCTAAGTCCCAAAGACCAACAACTGTTCCCCCAAAGGATAAATAGGGGACTCACCACTGTGTCCTACATCAGCAGATGTAAAACTGGGAAGAAAAAGGAGAGAGATGGAAAAACTCCCCAGTTAACAGAATCTTTTTATTTTTCCTGAACCCAGGGCATTCTACCTGCAGCCCTTTTTATTTTTTTATTTTTTTCGGTGCCGGGGATTGAACACAGGGGCGTTCTACCTCCGCGCTATGCCCCCAGCCCTATTTTTTATACTTTATTTTGAAACTGGGTCTCACGAAGTTGCGGAGGGCCTCGCTAAGGAGAGAGAGAGAGAGAGAGAGAGAGACAGGGAGAGAGAGCGAGAGAGCTGAGGCTGGCCGCAAACCCAGATCCTCCAGTCTCCGCCTCCTGAAGTACTGGGATTACAAGGGTGCGCCACCATGCCCGGCCCCTTTTTATTTTAAAATAGGGTTTTGCTACGTTGCTGAGGGTCTCACTATGTTGCTGAGGCTGGCCTCGGACCTGTGATCCTATCTCAGCCTCCCAAGTATTTGGATTACAGATATGCGCTACTGCTCTCAGCTCCCAGTTAACAGAATCTTAATGGCCAGGGCTACAGCGCTGTTACTAATTAAGCTAAACTATTGTCACAACAAAATGTTGATTATAATCCATAAATTGTCCAAATTAAAGATGCATGAAGCCGGGCATGGTGGTGCACGCTTGTAATCCCAGTACTTGGGAGGCGGAGACTGGAGGATCTGAGTTCACTGCTAGCCTCAGCTATGTAGTGAGGCCCTCCGCAACTTCGCGAGACCCGGTTTCAAAGTAAAGGATAAAAAATAGAGCCGGGGGTATGCCCCTGTGTTCAATCCCCAGAACTGCAAAATAAATAAATAAATAAAGCTGCATGAAGATTCTAGCTCTGCCCCTGTGCCCCCGATGTTCCCTCCTATGCCAGCTTGCCTGACACCTTGCAGGGCTCTGCTCCATCTGCAGTCTGTAGTGCCCCCAGTCATGGTGTGGAAGGATCAGGGAGTTTTTTCTGGCTGTAAGGTGGTAGCTCCCACGCTCTAGATGAATTTATTTTATTTATTTATTTATTTTTTTGTGTGGTACCGGGGATTGAACGCAGGGGCGTTCTACTTCCGCGCTACGCCCCCGGCCCTATTTTTTTTATGCTTTATTTTGAAACCGGGTCTCACGAAGTTGCAGAGGGCCTCACTAAGGAGAGAGAGAGAGAGAGAGACAGGGAGAGAGAGAGAGAGCTGAGGCTGGCCACGAACCCGGATCCTCCAGTCTCCGCCTCCCAAAGTACTGGGATTACAAGCATGCGCCACCACGCCCGGCTCTAGATGAATTTAAATGGGAGAGGGAAGCCGGGCGTGGTGGCGCACGCCTATAATCCCAGCACTTGGGAGGCTGAGACAGGAGGATTGCAGGTTTGAGGCCAGCCTCAGCAACTTAGTGAAGCCCTCAGCAACTTAGCAAGACCCTGTATCAAAGTAAAAAATAAAATAGGCTGGGGATGTAGCTCAGAGGCAGCATGCCCCTGGGTTCAATCCCCTGTACCAAAAAAAGGGGGGAGAGGGATGGCCCAGGAAGTCCTTGAAGGTGAAGATAATGAGCACAAATGTTTGTGAGACCTCAAACATTTTCTTTCCTTCCTACGGGGCACCATGTGGATGTGGATGTATTTGGGCTCCTGAACTGTAGCTTTTGCCCCGGCGCTGCCCCACACCTACCCATTCTCAGTACCACATCCACTCTCTGGCTGCTGCCTTGCTCGCACTGCCTGTCCTTTGCATGCTACACAGCCATCTCTGGGGAGAGTGGCACCTCATCCCCATGGGGGTCCTGAAGCTGTTGGTCTGGCACAAGCTGTGAGATCTGGTGGATGGGAGCATCCAGGCTGAGAATGGGCCAGAGCACTGTCACAAGAGTCCTGAGCTACAGTAGAGATGGCAGATTTTGCTGCCTAGAAAATGATGTAGGGAGAAGCAAAGAACTGGATAGAACAGCACATTACATAAAGGGAAGGAGGCCTTTGAGAAAACGGTGTGGTCTCTATCTTCTCTGACTCTTGATTTTTTTATTCTCTCTCTCCACCCCCATACTCCACTGGGTGACTCTGTCTTGGGTCCCTTGCCTTTCTTTTGGCCTTCCCACTTTGGCTCACCCCACAGCTGGTACGTGACAATGCAGATCTGCGTTGTGAGCTTCCTAAATTGGAAAAACGACTTAGGGCTACGGCTGAGAGAGTTAAGGCCCTGGAGGGTGCACTGAAGGAGGCCAAGGAGGGTGCCATGAAGGACAAGCGCCGGTACCAGCAGGAGGTGGACCGCATCAAGGAGGCCGTGCGCTACAAGAGCTCGGGCAAGCGGGGCCATTCTGCCCAGATTGGTGAGTAGATGTCAGTAGGCAGCGTGGGATTACCACCTGGAAAAAATGCAATAAATTCTTGAGTGCCAGGCAACTAGACTATTGCTTCTACCTCCTAGCTTCTCCCCACCAAAAAATGAAACAAGTGATGAATTATTTTACAAGCAACTCAGTTCAACCTCATCAAGATGACCTCAGATTAAAAAACAGCCTCCTCATGGCCATTTCCTCTCTTCCACAGCCAAACCCGTGAGGCCTGGCCACTATCCAGCATCCTCGCCCACCAACCCCTATGGCAGCCGGAGCCCTGAGTGCATCAGTTACACCAATAGCCTCTTCCAGAACTACCAGAATCTGTACCTGCAGGCCACACCTAGCTCCACCTCTGATGTGTAGTGAGTGACCATGGGCATGGGCTGGAATTGCAACCCAGAGCTCTCTGGACCGTAGAAGGCATAGGGTTGGGTCAGTTATTGGTTGAGAATTATTTTCCTAAGTAGCTTTGTTTCCTTTTTTGACATAATCATAGGTACCGAAAGGTGGGTATCTACCCTTCCTTTCTGCACTATGTTTGTATGTTTGTTGTCTTCTGTTCTAGAGCTGGGGAGGGGTATATGGCTCTATGGCTGAGGGTGAACGTGGTTGGTGGTCCTTAGAATAGTAGAGGGTAGTTGTCAGCAGTGTCGTCTCTTTCCTTTGCTCCATCCAGCTTTGCTAACTCCTGTGCCAGCAGTGGAGCCACGTCTTCTGGTGGCCCCTTAGCTTCCTACCAAAAGGCCAACATGGACAATGGTAAGTGACAGGGATGGGTAAGTCAGCCATCAGGATCCCCAGGGCAAATTGAGAGGTATAGGAAAAGTAAGTGACCCCAGTCTAAAATGAACACTAACTGGACACGTGCCAGGGCTTTAAATAAAAAGATAGCTGGGCGTGGTGGTGCATGCTTATAATCCCAGTACTTAAGAGGCTGAGACAGGAGGGTTGCAGGTTCGAGGACAGCCTCAGCAAGTAGTGAGCCTCTCATCAACCTAGCAAGACCCTGTTTCAAAATAAAAATAAAAAATAGGGCTGGGGGTGTAGCTCAGAGGTAGAATGCCCCTGGGTTCAATCCCCAGTACCATTAATTAATTAATTAATTAATCAAATGTATGGAGCATGCCGGAGGCCTGGGTTCAAGCCCCAGCACCAAAAGAAAAGAAGAAAAAGATAACATGCCCATCCCTTCAGATCTTGGACTCTCTTAGAAGTCCTATTAACTGTGTCTGTCTCCACCTTCCCTGCCTGTCTCCTCCTCCTCTTAGTGAGGGGCCAGGAGACTTCTCAAACAAAATAATGATGCAGCTTTGGGTAGCTTTGGATACAGTGCTTCAGCTTACCTGTGTATCTAAGGGGTTAGGATGGGAGAGGGTCTGGGGAGGCCATTCCTAATGCCTTGTCTCTTTTCTTCTTCTAACTTGTGTTCTCAATGATGATCTCTTCAGGAAATGCCACAGATATCAACGACAATAGGTACGCCAATCCCCACTATCCTGGGGTTTTCTGGGTGGCACCAGAAATGATTAAACTTCTCTCTGCCCTACTTAGAGCTTCTCTGGAGCCTTCTGGGGAGGGAGGAGGAAATGAGAATCATTCTTGCCATCTGTGGATGTCAGGGAGCTCCCAGGCATCCCCCTGCCTCGGTGTAGGATACTGGCTTCCTCCAATCCCCTCTGTGGCTTCTCCCCATTCCACTTAGGGGGCCAGGGACATCTGATGACATGTTTCTCTTCCACCTTTGGAACATTGCAACCTTGGGCAAGTCATTTGCCTCCCTCCGGCCTTGCATTTCCTGGTATTCCTGTAAAGCATGCCCTTGGTCATCTCACAGGAATGCTAACAGAGCAGCGGCCATGACGGGAATGCTTCCATTTCTGTGTTATGTCTCTTCCTCCAGGAGTGACCTGCCCTGTGGCTATGAGGCTGAGGACCAGGCCAAGCTTTTCCCTCTTCACCAAGAGACAGCAGCCAGCTAACCTCCCACACCACCAGCTACACACCTGCACTTTCAGGTAGCTCTGTTCTGAGGTGGCCTCCTTTCTTGCCCATGGCCTTTTTGGTTCTCCTGATTTTTTTAACTACCTCAAAACTTTTTCTATATAGTTACCTCTCAACTCCTGCTTTCCCCTGCTGGGGGTTACATCCCTGCTGTCCCTTGTGAGGTGGACATTGACCTCCCCTGCCCCTTGTATGTTTTCCCTCTGGCTATAGTAGCGCCACAGTACTGCTCCCTGCCACTGGGGGTCGCTGTCACACATCAAAAGGAACGAACAAGGGCTGCTGTCCATGTAGAACCACTCACAGGTCACAGACCTTGGGTAATAGGAGACCACCTCAACCCTCCCTCTGCGTACAACCTAAAGTAATCTTGACTGGATAGAGATTTCCTGAACGGAGACATCTCCAGTAAAGACAGTGTTTGATTTACCCCTTCCCCCTGACCTGTCCTCCTATCTGCACATGCCACCCGAAAGCTTTAGAAACGTCCCATGAAGTCGAACTGTTCATCATCTCTCTAGCTAAAGTGTCAGCACTCCCCTCCATATTGCTCAATAGAGGTAGAAAACACCTGTCTCCCCACTTCCTCACACCCCTTTTCTACCTCTGTCCCCAGACCCTCTCCTCCAGCAGCACAAGCGCCTTCCTGGCTCTTGTGTGTCACCAGGCTCCTCATTACAGTTGTTTTAGGGCCCAGAATTGGGCACTAGGACTTTTTTCTTGTCCATTGGGTCCTTGGAAAGCTGAAAATGAGAGAACATGGCCACTCTCACTGGGCAGCCTCTGAGCTGAGCCTTCTCTAGGGCTTTCCTAGGGCCGCGGCCCAGCACACGGGCAGAAAGGCGTGAGAAGCAACGAGCAGGAATGGGGAAGGAGCACTTAGGGAGGGACAGATGGTGGTGGAGCAGGGGCTGGCACGGGTAGCCTGGTTATTGGTATTGAAGGAACAGGATTGTAAACCAAAGTAGGTGCGAATGCCACCTGTTCCCATGCAGTGGCGGGGCTGTAGGCTGCTCCCTCACATCCTCTTTCTCTTTCTTCCCCAGTTTCTAAGAGGGACTGAGGCCTCTCCTCTCAGCATGCTGCAAACCTGTGGTCTCTGATACTAACTCCCTCCCCAGCCCTTGTTGTTGGACTGTACTGTTTGATGTCTCCTCTTACTCTGTATCTCTTTGTACTCTGTATCTGTATATCAGAAGCTGCTGCTATGTCTCTCTTCTCTCTGTCCTACTCTCTAAGTATTTAATGATGTATTTAGCGATTCCTAAGCATAGTCTACCCTCCTTATTTGGCAATAGGGAGGAGGGGGTATGTTTCTTCTTTCTCTCACATACTCATCTCTCACACTGAGTGGTGTTAGTCACTGAGCAGAGGACACAGAGATGATAAAAGGAGAAATGAGTGAGAGCTAGAGGGCTGTGACCCTTCTCTCTCTCTCTCACACACACACATACACACACACACACACACACACACACACACACAAACATGTGCACATGCACACACATATACATACAAAGCCTTAAGCAGAAGAATGTCTTAGCATCTTAAGAAGGCAGAGAAATAGACTCTTCCTCCCCTTCTCTTTCACATATAGCACAGGGGAGGGTAAAAAGGAAGGGCTGCTAAATTATACATATGATTTTCTTCATACACCCCTCATCTGGATCAAGGGACTCCCAGTGTTTACCGCTGTCCAACAAAGTCTCCCTCTTGCCTCACTCTCCCTGTTTTCACCAGACTGAGAACATGGATTGCTCAAGGGCCATTACCCGTTCTCATACAAGCCCCTGTGGACACTCTTCCCCTCATTTCATAACCATAACTCAGAGTTGGTTAAAAATATTTTGATAGCTGGGCGTGGTGGCACACGCTTGTAATCCCAGTACTTGGGAGGCTGAGACAGGAGGATCACACGTTCGTGGCCAGCCTCAGCTAGTGAGGCCCCCCGCAACTTAGTGAGACCCTGTTTCAAAATAAAGAATAAAAACTAGGGCTGGGGGTGTAGCTCGGAGGTAGAATGCCCCTGGGTTCAATCCCCAGTACTGCAAAAAAAAGAAAAGAAAAAAAAATTTTAAAAATTGAGGCAGACCCCTTCCCCACCGTCTGTCAAATGGCTGCTCATCTTTCCGTGGTGGTAGTTGTAGGCAAGGATGATGGAGTGCTCAGGTCTGGGAGGTGAACAGGCTGGAGTATTGCTAAGTGTTTTGTGTCCAGGGCCCTCAGGTAGAAGCGATGAGCTGGATTCCTTTCTCCCATATTGGGCTGCATGTTCTTCCCATCTCTGCCTTTGGTTTGGAGGCTTCCAGTTCATGGGCAAAATAGGTTTCTCAGACACCTTCCTTTCAAGCTGGAGCCTGGCTTTTCCCCAGTACACATCTTTCCCCCAAAGAGTTCCTTCTGTGTCCCTCTCTGGTATCAAGTGCACTTTAAAGAAAGGGGCAGGGCAGATTTTCCAGAGGTGGCAGAGCTCGAGGGCTTGACCCTGGGGCTTTTCCCCGAGCCATCCTCAGCCCATGTTCCCCCTTCGCCCACAGTTGGGATCATCGCTTTAGTTTCAGGTGGTCCTTTCCTTCCATGTGGTGCTAAGGTGGTTATCCAGGTAACTGCAGGGATGAAGTCACTAGCCAGCCCAAGGCAAGAAGTCAAGTCTGATGTCCAGATGTCCAGATTTACCTAGGATGGAAGACCAGGAGCTTCTAGCAGTAGGAAAACCCATCACCTGGCTCCTTCTAAGCTGGGAAAGAAAGCTCATGTGAGAGCCAGCTTGTAAATACAGGCTGTAGTGGCGACTCCTTCAAGGGAAAGAGTCCCTGTTCCCTTTACTTGTTGGGCCCCTTTTAGCAGCTAAGGAGAAATATGGGGGGTATCAGAGGGTATGGAATAAATAAGACTGGGGATGTAGCTCACTGGTAGGGCATTGCCTATTATGTGTGAGGCTCTGGGTTCAATCCCCAGCACCGCAAAAAAGAAAAAGAAAAAAGAAGAAAAGGAAAGGAATGCAAACCTGGGCAGTTTGCTTTTTAAAATTTTTTGGTGGAAAATGCTTCATTAGCTGAGCCCTGGAACAGTCCTAAGAGACCCTGAGAGTTCTAGAGTAGTTTGAAAACCTCTGCTCTGAGGAAGGTGGTCCAATCTGGCTCCCCTACACCAAACCCACGACTCACAGAAGAGGAGCAGGGTGGGGT
Organism: Glis glis; assembly: GCA_004027185.1. Lineage (NCBI taxonomy): Eukaryota > Metazoa > Chordata > Mammalia > Rodentia > Gliridae > Glis > Glis glis. The sequence continues at coordinate 14,278 of PVJS01027668.1, forward strand.
AGATGAGCCATGCTGTCCCAGACCAAGTCGTGGAGGAAGGAAGATAGCAGCGCATCGTGGACTTATGTGAGTATTTGCCAGCAGGACACCTAAGAATCTGGTGTTATGTAATCTTGCCATGAGATGATTCTTTTAAAGAACACATATGAAAATGTGAAGGTGTAGGGCAGATGAAGAGAGGTGACACAGAGGGAGCAGCCTTCTCTTTGGCAAGACGTAAGGGAAACATAACTCACTTACATAAATAAGAAACAGCACACGCACAGCCCTTCACCAGAAGCCTCACACTATCCTCCTCCTCCTCTTCCTCCTCCTGCATTCACCACATCCCCTACAGAGAGCCAGGGTCACCACAAGGGGCACCTGGCCTGCCCACTCACATCTGCCAAAATGTTGCATGCCAGCGTGGAAGACAGACCAAACTGCACAAACCCCAGTGTGTATCTACTTGGTGTACATAGATATCTTTAAAATAAAATAAATTCAATGATGACTCCATGTTGTTGCAAATCTTTATTCCTCCCTAATCTCGCTCCCTTCCTTGTAATGGCATTTAATGGTGTGGTTTACATCCTTCAGACCCCCCACCACCACCACCAGGGGCATTCTACCTCCAAACTACACCACCAGCCCTATTTTTTTATTTTGGAACAGGGTCTCACTAGGTTGATGAGAGTCTCACTATTTGCCAAGGCTGTCCTCGAACCCATAATCCTCCTATCTCAGCCCCCTCAAGTACTGGAATTACAGGAGTGCACCACCATACCCAGCTCTTCCGATGTTTTTCTACATATGTCAATTTTTTCCACTTGACAATATATCTTGGGAATCTTTTCATGTCTATATATATCAATTTACCTCATTAAAATATATACAATTTCTCATAGATTTATCTTATAATTTGTTCAACTATTCTATTATTGGTGGATATCTAGGTTGTGTGTGTGTGTGTGTATGTGTGTGTGTGTGTGTGTGTGTGTGTGTGCGCGCGCGCGCACTGGGGGAATGAACCCAGGGGTGTTCTACCTCTGAGCTACACCCCCAGCCCTTTTTACTTTTTGTTTTGAAACAGGTTCTTGCTAGATTGCTGAGAGTCTCACTAAGTTGCTGAGGCCGGTCTCAAAACTGCAAAACTCCTGTTTCAGCCTCCCAAGTACAGGGATTACAGGTGTGCACCACCACGCTCAGCTGCTTGTCATTTTTAACAAAAAATAATGTCCTGTTCTCTTCATATTTCACCTTACCATTATCTCAGTCCCAGCATCAATTCCTTCCCCCTCCCATGCATCACTATCCCCCCCTCCAACAGCTGAATTCTGTTCTAAGATCACTTACCACAGTCATGCTTCCAACTTCCACCCTTCTCTGCTTGTCCATCAAAGCTTCTGAGGTGAGCTGGGTGTGGTGGCGCATGCTTGTAATCCCAGTACTTGGGAAGCTGAGACACGAGGATCACAGGTTCGCGGCCAGCCTCAGCTACTTGGTGAGGCCCTCCGCAACTTAGTGAGTCCCTGTTTCAAAATAAAGAATAAAAACTAGGGCTTGGGATATAGCTCGGAGGTAGAATGTCCCTGGGTGCAATCCCCAGTACTGGGGAAAAAAAGCTGCTGGGGTAGAGAACTTTACAATCAAAAAATTGGGACAAGCTGGGCATGGTGGCACACACCTGTAATCTCAGCTACTCAGGAAGCTGAGGCAGGAGGATCACAGGTTTGAGGCCAGCCTGGGCAAGTTAGTAAGACCCTATCTCAAAAGTAAAATGAGACTGGGTGCGATGGTGCATGTCTGTAATCCCAGTACTTGAAAGGCTGAGACAGGAGGATTGCAGGTTGGAGGACAGCCTCAGCAAGTAGTGAGACTCTCATCAACCTAGGGAGACCCTGTTTCAAAATAAAAATAAAATAGCTCGGAGGTAGAATGTCCCTGGGTTCAATCCCCAGTACCACACACACACACACAAAAGTAAAATGAGCTAGGCCTGATGGTGTATGCTGGTAATCACAGTACTTGGAAGGCTGAGACAGGAGGGTCACAGGTTCGTGTCTAGCCTCAGCAACTTAGTGAGGCTTTCTACAACTTAGACCCTGTTTCCAAATAAAAAATAAAATAGGGCTGGGGGTGTAGCTAAGAGATAGAATGTCCCTTGGTTCAGTCCCCAGTACTAAAATATATATATGTACACACACGCAAATAAATAAAATGAAAAGGGCTGGGGATGTCGAGTGGTAGAGCACTTGCCTAGTATGTGTGAGGCCTGGGTTCGATCCCCAGGACTGGTGTGGGGGGGGCATTGGGGGATTGGGGCAACTAAAGATGAAGATCCTGCAAACCCACCTGGTCCTTCAGTACTGCTCAGTATTCCTCCTTAGCATCTAAGCTGAGCACTCTCTCCTGCCTTCCAGAGCAACTGGCCTAAACCCTCACTCACTCCTAGTGATCTCTGGCCCTCCTCTTAGACATCAACTTTGTCAGGCACTTCAGATGGAAAATTAAGTTGGGCGTGGTGTCACATACTTGTAATCCCAGTACTTGGGAGGCTGAGATCAGAGGATCCAGGTTCATGGCCAGCCTCAGCAACTTAGTGAGGCCCTCTACAACTTAGTGAGACCCTGTTTCAAAATAAAGAATAAAAAATAGGGCTGGAGGTGTAGCTCGGAGGTAGAATGCCCCTGGGTTCAATCCCCAGTACCGCAAAAAAAAAAAGGGAAAATTAAAGTGATGATTGTGAAATCCCCCCCACCTGCATACTTACCTGTATCTGCACACATCCTTTCATCCTCCCTCTGACAAGTAATGATCCTCCTTTCTCTGCACTAACGTGAGTCCCTTCTAGATACTTAATTCTCCCTGACACCAGGGGTAAGGGTGCTATGGATGGAACTCAGGGCTTCTCATATGCGAGGCACTCTACCACTAAACTATATTTCCAGCATCTCAATAGTTAATTTTGTGTGTGTATGTGTGGTACAGGGAATTGAACCCAGGGGCATTCTACCTCTGAGCTACACCCCCAGCCCTATTTTTTGTTCTATATTTTGAAACAGGGTCTCACTAAGTTGCGGAGGGCTTCACTAAGTAGCTGAGGCTGGCCGTGAACCTGGATCCTCTGGTCTCAGCCTCCCAAGTACTGGGATTACAAGCGTGCGCCACCACACCCGGCTTCAATACTTAATTCTTGAGATTACTTTCATAGACTCCAAATATATAAAATAACTAAAAGTGGCCAAGCATGGTGGTACAGGCCTGGAACCCCACCTACCTAGGAAGCTGAGGTAGTAGGATCACAAGTTTGAGGCCAGCCTTTGCAATTTAGTGAGACTATGTTTCAAATTTTTTTTAAAAAAATGGCTGGGGGTGTAGCTCAATGGCAGTATGCCCCTGGGTTCAACCCCTAGTACTGCAAACAAACAACAATAACAAAACCGCAAATACCACACATACACACAACAAACAAACACAAATCTAAGTCTTGCAGGCTTGGGCAATTTGCATCTTCATTAACATCTGTCTCAGTGATCTTTTCTCCCTGTAAGGTCTCCCCTGACCACCAAGTCCCTCCTTTACTGTGTGCTCTCCACAAGAGACTCCCCCATCTTACTTGTTTTCTTACAGCCAAATTTCCAGAAACAGTCCCAAGCTTCCAATCCCCACTTCCTCACCTGCCATTCCTTCCTCTGCCCACCTTGATCTGGCTCTTGTTCTGCTCAAACTGCTTTTCCAGAGGTTACCTGTTACCAAATAAAACCGGCATTTCTCAGTCCTTGTCTTGCTTCACCTCTCCATGTTCTCCACTCCTTTTTTTGAAACTCCTCCCTGAGCTTCTGTGATCCTGCTCTTTTGACTCCTCAACCTCTGGCTACTCCTGAGTCTTCCTCCATTGCCCTCCTTTTCTTTTTTTTTTTTTTTTTTGCGGTTCCAGGGATTGAACCCGGGACCTTCCACCTCTGAGCTACACCCCTGGCCCTTTTTTTTTTTTTTTTTTTGCGGTACCAGGGATTGAACCCAGGGGCATTCTACCTCCGAGCTATACCCCTGGCCCTATTTTTTATCCTTTATTTTGAAACCGGGTCTCACGAAGTTGCGGAGGGCCTCACTAAGTAGCTGAGGCTGGCCGCGAACCCGGATCCTCCGCTCTCAGCCTCCCAAGTTACTGGGATTACAAGCGCGGGCCACCACGCCCGGCCTCCATTGGCCTCTTAAATGCTGCTCTATCCCACAGTTCAGCCCTTGGTCCTTTCCTTGATGTCATCTACACCCACACCCACAGATTCCACAATCCTTAAATCTGTATTCCTAGCCCAGGCCACTCTGAGCTCAGGGCCCATGTGTCCAGTTGCCCTCAGGTGTCTCACACATAGTCCAGACATATGTCCCCAACACTGCTCCTTTTCATGTCACCACCATGTCTCCTCATTTTAGCCAGAAGCCTGGGACTCATTCTCTGTTTCCCTTTTCCCTCAACCCCACATCCACTACGAATTTTCCAAATCAACATCAAACTACGTATTTAAGTTACATCCCTTTTTCCCAACCCAGCAGCCACTGCTTTAATCCATCGTCTGTGCATGAACTTTTGGAACACTCCAGCAGTCACTCTCCAGAACGATGCCTGAGTGTTCCTCCTAAAAGCACACTTAATAGATTGAAACCACTTGAGGGATCTCCAGTGCCTACCCTCCTTAAGTGCTTCTTCCCAGTGGTTCTCAAGTTCCAGCCCTATCTTACTACTTACATCTCCCAGATATGTTCTTGTCGCCAGGTCATTGTACATTGTTCTCTGCCTAGAAATGCCTTCTAACCCCTGGCCCTGAACTCCGCCTGTCCTTCCCATACCCAGCATCATCTGCATCCTCGTCGGAGGCTTCTCTGGACAGCTGCACTTCCTCTGTGTCATTAGCATTGCCTCGTTTATACAACTCTAGTATAGCACTTCTTTCTCAGTTGCCAACTTTCTCCTTGGCCTGCCAGTGTCACTGGACTCCCAACGCCTTTAGGGTGGAACTATTTTATCCTCTGCTCCAATCTGAGGAGAATCAGCCTTAAGAACAAAACTAGGTACAAGGATGTGATCAATAAATTCTTGTTAAACAGGTGAATTAACAAACGATCTTAAAGACGCTTGTGACCACAGGTAAGAATTTCGGATTTCGCCGCCAGCTCCTCCCCCGACCCCTACACAGTAAAGAAATGCTTTTGGCGTTCGCTTCAGGCTGGAGGTTACTCATTAGAAACTGGGCAAAACCGGAAGACGGTGACTTTGCAGCCTGTAAGCCCCGGACCTGGGAGTGGATCAAATCGGGCCGGCTTGGGCCGCACCTCCACCGCCCGGCGGACCCCGCAGGCTGCGGCGGGACTCAGCCCTGGCTCCGGGCCCGCCCCGCGCCAGGTGAGCCCACCCACTGCGCAGGCGCGGGGCGGAGGGGCGGGGCCGGGGGCGGGGCCAGCCTCGCCCCGCCCCGCCTCGCTGGCGCGCCTGCGGTCCAGCCTCCGGTCACGTGACGGCGGCGCAGGTGAGCACCGCTTCCGGGGTCGGGCGCCTGGATCGCGACCGGCTCCCGCTTCCACTCTGTCGGGTGCGCGGGAGACTATGGCGTCCTCCTCGGTCCCGCCAGCCACCGCACCGGCGGCAGCAGGGGGCCCCGGCCCGGGCTTCGGCTTCGCCTCCAAAACCAAGAAGAAGCATTTCGTGCAGCAGAAGGTGAAGGTGTTCCGGGCGGCCGACCCGCTGGTGGGCGTGTTCCTGTGGGGCGTAGCCCACTCGGTGAGAACCAGCCCTAGCCCTCGCTGCCCGGTCCGAAGCCCTCAGCTCCCGCGCTTCGGGGCTCCCCGTTTCCTCGCTCCCTCATCTTGAGCCCCTTGCGCGGCCACTCCCCCACCCCGGGACTGTCCTGGTCCCTGCCCGTCAACCCCCGAGTGTTTCCCCTATCTTCTGGTAGACTTTTGTATCTTCTTCTGCCTTTTACTTCTCCACTAGAGTTCCATCGTCCCCACCTGGAATCCAGCTCCTTCCTTGAGTCCTTACTGCTGGGTCCAGCCTCAGCCCCAGGCTATGGAGACTGGCCAGGATCCGGCTCCGGCAGGGGAGCCACAGAAGTGTCTCTTTGGGGTTGGCGGTGGTGATGTCTCCTTGAGAGAGTATGTGTTGGGAGGGGAGGGTATGTGTCATGGTAGCTGGATGAAGGGGATCGTTCACTTTCCTTTCCGCCTTGCTTTCTAGTCCCAGTCCTTGACTTTGGAGCCTTGGCTTTGTCTGGGGAAAGCTCCAGGCTTCTTGGACCTCCTAATCCTGCTTGTCCCTTCTTTTCTCATCCAGAGGCATATCATTTCAGAGAAGCTACTCCACCCTGAGCCTAGGGGTTACACTCACTCAGGTTTTAACTGCATCCCCATTGCTGGCTGGAGTGATGGTATTTGGTGTAAGTGGGGATCATTTTTGGCCAAAGAGAAGGCCAAGGAGCTCTGGTTCTTGGGACACTGTTGGTGAACTTTAGGAACAGGAAACTGCTCTATGGCCTGGGAGTCTGGAGGAGGCCAGAGAGGCCAGTATATCTCCTTTCCTGAGGCTTCCTCTGGTGAAGGTAGCACAGCTGTTGCCCCCCTTAGATCTAGAATGGGGTGCAGTGATCTCGAGTGTGACGGGGAATATCTGAGTAATGAACATCCTTGAATTGTTACAGTCATGACAGGCTGTGGAGGTGGAAGGGGGTGAGGAGGAATGCAGTTTTTGTCACATTCTTAATTTGTAGTTTAGAATGTCATTTGGGGTCAATTGGCTCCTTTTTGCATTTTTGCAGCTTGCTGAGTGGTGTCTTATTAGCAAGTATCTAGTCTAAGGCACTTGGTATGGGCAAGACTGATGGAGGTAGGGCTGCCTGTCCATATGTCCCTTCCAGGTGACTCATCCATCTCTGTGGGAAGCTTAACAGGGAGGGTTTCCCTCTGGTAAGGATTGGGGGGAACTGCATGTAAGACCAGCCTCAGCTTCTTTAGGTATATATACTTTAGCTCCAACACCCCATCCTCCAGCCAACACATATCTACTTCAAGTGTCTGGGATGGAGAAATTCCTTGAACATATGTCTTAGTGATGATTCAGCCTGTTTAGCAGGTGGCGAGGAGGGAGGGGGCAGGAAGAACTATAGCTGAATTTTAGGCTGGGAATCTCAAGTGGCTTTTTTTTTCTAGAGGAATATGTTCTGTCCTCCTTTTCTGCTGAGAATGGGAGGAGCTGCATGCATTGCAGCTTGTGAGATTTAGGTTAGACTGCAATTCAGAACCTTTTTCGAAATGACCAAGTAAGAATATGCAAGGCATTCATTTATTCAGCTAAAATAAACATTTCAGGACCACTGTGTGCCAAACATTGTGCATGCTAGGCGCCTGAGAGATGCAGATGAGAACAGGCCCTTGCCCTAGAAGAGCTCACAATGGGCAAGGGGTATATAAACTGGTGATTAGAGTCATGTGGTACATGCACTATTAAAGGCAGGTAAAAGGTGCTGTAGCAACACCAAGGAGAAAGCACATCTCCTCAGATTCCTAAGTATAAGAGCTCTCTTTTTATTCTGAATTAGCAGGCTGCAGGCTCTGGGGACTGAGGAAGGCATGTGATGCTTTCGTCCTTTGGACTATATATTGGCTTAACTTTAGGGAACAGACACCTAATGAGCTCACATCCTCTGAGGGCTCTGAGATCAGCTGCTCTTCCTTTATCTTACACCTAGACAGGTGGGCACCTATTGTAGAGAACTGGGTCAGGCTGATCTGGAAAAACTGTCCTGTTTGTAACGAGATACCTCTTATAGGATATGGATATTTCATTCTTCTTGCTGCTGTTGATTCCCTCAGAGTCCTGTTAACTCTCTGTGCTCTTTAAAAAGCCAGACATGGTGGCACATGTGTGTAATCTGGGGGTACGGGGGTACTTGGGAGGATGAGACAGGAGGATTGCAGGTTCAAGACCAGCCTAAGTAACTTAGCGAGGCCCTCAGCAACTTAGTGAGACCCTGTTTCAAAATTAATAAAAAGGAATCCAGGTGTGGTGGCGCACGCTTGTAATCCCAGTACTTGGGAGGCCGAGACAGGAGGATTGCAGGTTTATGGCCAGCCTCAGCAACTTAGTGAAGCTCTCAGCCACTTAGTGAGACCCTGTTTCCAAATAAAAAATAAAATAGGGCTGGAGGTGTAGCTCAGAGGTAGAATGCCCCTGGGTTCAATCTCCAGTACCACACACAAAAAAAATGTAATAAAAAGGGTTGGGGGTGAGCTCACACTCAGAGGTAGAATTCCCCTGGGTTCAATCCCTAATACCACACACACAAAAAAAAAAGCTTAAAAAAGCATGTTACTTTGTCTTAAGTCTGCAGAGTTGGGTTTTCTTTTTTTTTTTTCTAGAATTTCTCACAGCTTTAAAAATAGTCCTGAGTTGCTTACAGGGTTTGCCTAATATAAAATTACTTGTGATCCTGAAGTTCCATGGGGGTGGAAGTGTGAGGGTTGCTTACAGCAGTCCTTCTTGGGCAGCAGAAGGGGTTAGACACATTCTCTCATTTGAAGCATATGCCCAGTCAGTGTTTTTAATGGAATGAAGTTTGAGTTGCCCTTTCCTGACTCCTGCCTAGAAACAGTGTATAAGTAGCTCTCCACACGCATACTTAACCATCTCTCCTCCTGTTTGATTTATCAGATCAATGAGCTCAGCCAGGTACCTCCCCCAGTGATGCTGCTGCCAGATGACTTTAAGGCTAGCTCCAAGATCAAGGTCAACAATCACCTTTTCCATAGGTAAGTGGGAGAATCCTTGCCCTTCTCATGGCAGCCTTCTAGAAAAAGAATAATACATTTTAAAAGAATCAATGAGTTAAAGGCTTTAGATTTTGAAGTCAGCTTACAAGTTGTATGTCTAACATCCTACCCAGTGCAGAAATTTATTTATTTATTTATTGTGGTATTGGGGATTGAACCCAGGGGCAGTCTACCTCTGAGCTACACCCCCAGCCCTATTTTTTATTCTTTATTTTTGAAACAGGGTCTCACTAAGTTGCGGAGGACCTCACTAAGTTGCTGAGGCTGGCCACTAACCTGCGATCCTCCTGTCTCAGCTTCCCAAGTACTGGGATTACAAGCCTGCACCAACACTCCGGCTTATTTTTATTTTTATTTATTTATTTACGTTTTGGCAGTACTGGGGATTGAACCCATGGGCATTCTACCTCTGAGCTACACCCCCAGCCCTATTTATTTTTATTTTGAAACAGGAGTCTCACTAGGTTGATGAAAGTCTTTCTACTTGCTGAGGCTGCCCTCGAACCTGCAATCCTCCTGTCTCAGCCTCCCAAATACTGGGATTACAGGTGTGCGCCACCAAGCCCGGCTCAGAAATTTGGTTTTGTGCAAAGAAACCATTAAAATATCCCAATGTTGCCTACACCCTTATATGTACTAGTGTTCTCTTTCCTCTAGCCTGGCAGTTCCACAGGGTTAATACATTCAAATGCCATTACCTTAGTTTCTGATAGGAATTCCCTGAAACAAATACATAGTCCTTTTTTTTTTTTTTTGCGGTACCAGGGATTGAACCCAGGGGCGTTCTGCCTCCGTGCTACACCCCCGGCCCTATTTTTTATACTTTATTTTGAAACTGGGTCTCACGAAGTTGCGGAGGGCCTCACTAAGGAGAGAGAGACAGAGAGCTGAGGCTGGCCGCGAACCCAGATCCTCCGGTCTCCGCCTCCCAAAGTACTGGGATTACAAGCGTGCGCCACCACGCCCGGCAAATACATAGTCCTTTAATACCCCCTCACATCGGAAGATGCCATTCAAAACAGTGGTACCTATTGAAAACTTTAGGATGTCTCTAACTTGCTTGACATTTGGGGAATGCTGCTGTTTTGATCCTTGCTCTGTTTATACAGTTACCCGTCATGTGACTTGGGCAGGTCACTCACCTACCGTGAGACCCAGTCTCCCCTTCTATAAAATGGGAACAGTATACCTTTTAGAGTACCTCACAGGGGTTTTTTGTTGTTTTGTTGTTGTTGTTGTTTTCTGGTACTGGGGATTGAACCACCCAGGGGCATTCTACCTCCGAGCTACACCCCGAGCCCTATTTTTATTCTTTATTTTTGAAACAGGTTCTCACTAAGTTGCGGAGCACCTCACTAAGTAGCTGAGGCTGGCCGCTAACCTGCGATCCTCCTGTCTCAGCCTCCCAAGTACTGGTATTACAAGCGTGCGCTACCACGCCCGGCTCCTTACAAGGTTTTATGAGAATCAAAAGAGGTAATAAGTGTAAAGGTGCTTTATAAACTGTCAAACCTTATATAAATGTAAGGTAATATCATTACTTTGTTGTCTTACCTTGAAAACCCATATTTCAGGGAAAATCTGCCCAGTCATTTCAAGTTCAAGGAGTATTGTCCCCAGGTCTTCAGGAACCTTCGTGATCGATTTGGCATTGATGACCAGGATTACTTGGTGAGAGTCCATCATGGGATGGGGATAGTCCCTAGCAACGGGAGTCCTTAGGAATGAAATGAAAGCCACAGCAAATATGACTCTTTATCTTTTTGTGGTCACAGACATCTTCAAATATCTAATGAAAGCTAATGAAGCTAGTTTAATGAAGCTCTCCTTGGGGAAAAAAGTGTAGATACATTAAGAATTTCAGTTGGGCATGGTGGTGCACTCTTGTAATCTCAGTACTTGGGAGACTGAGATCAGAGGATCTGTGTTTGCGGCTAGCCTCAGCTACTTAGTGAGGTCCTCTGCAACTGAGACCCTGTTTCAAAATAAAGAATAAAAAATAGGTCTGGGAATGTAACTCAGAGGTAGAATGCCCTGGGTTTAATCCCCAGTACCGCATACACACACAAAAAAAAATGAATTTTAGCCAGGCGTGGTGGTGTACACCTGTAATCCCAGTACTTGGGAGGCTGAGACAGGAGGATCGCAGGTTCAAGGACAGCTTCAGCAAATAGTAAGACTCATCAACCTAGCGAGATCATGTTTCACAGTAAAAATAAAAAGTAGGGATGGGGGTGTAGTTTGGAGGTAGAATGCCCTAGGTTCAATCCCCAGTATCACACCACACACACACAAAAAAATTACATTCAGTTTCATTCAGTCCATATGTGGGCACCAGATTAAGAAGCTCCATTCAGTCTCTTACCCCAGGGTTTTACCCACTTTCAGAAATGTTTGGCCATTATCCTCTGAATTATATCTCTACCTAAAGGGTGAGGAGAAGAACCTCTAGCCTGTTCTTTGTCTCCAGGTGTCCCTGACCCGAAGCCCTCCGAGTGAAAGTGAAGGCAGTGATGGCCGCTTTCTTATCTCCTATGATCGGACTCTGGTCATCAAGGAAGTATCCAGTGAAGATATTGCTGACATGCACAGCAACCTTTCCAACTACCACCAGGTCAGGCCTCTCTCCAGCCCCGTTCTCTCCTCCTCCTCCTCATACATAACTCAGCTGCCAGAGCACACAGAGACTTCCCATCCCTTTTTCTCCCTACAAACCATTCCTCTCCCCTAGAAGCGCTCAATATCATGTTTTTTTGTTGTTTGGGGGGGTACTAGGGATTGAATCCAGGGGCATTCTACCTCCAAGCTACACCCCCAGCCCTATTTTTTATTCTTTATTTTGAAACCGGGTCTCACTAAGTTGCTGAGGGCCTCACTTAATAGCTGAGGCTGGCCGCCAACCCAAATCCTCCTGTCTCTGCCTCCCAAGTACTGGGATTACAAGCGTGTGCCACAACAGCTGGCTTGGAATTTTTTTTTTTTTTTTTTTTTTTTTTTTTTTTCC
>PVJS01027669.1:0-26086 GCA_004027185.1 Glis glis
CCTCCAGTCTCCGCCTCCCAAAGTACTGGTATTACAAGCGTGTGCCACCACGCCCGGCCACTTCTTTTTTTTTTAACATGCTTTTATTGGTGCATTGTAGTCTCACATCACAATGAATATCTATTTGATGTTAACATACATGCACACAGCTCTTAGTGTCCCCCCCCGCCTCCCCCCACCCATATGAAGTACCGAGAATGATGTTGGTGTATTCTCACATGTACATATTGTTTATGATAGTAATTCCACTGATTTGCTTCTTTCTTGCCCTTCCCCTTCCCTTGTACCACTTCCCTTGCCCCACCGAAGGTTCTCCATTATCAACCGGAGTCCCTTGTGTGTCCCTGCTACTCCCTAGGTTGCAAATATTAATGAAAACATATGTCCCTTCTTTTTTTTGTGATTGACTGATCTCACTTAATCTTCTACACTGTTGGTGGGATTGCAAACTAGTTCAACCACTATGGAGATCAGTGTGGAGATTCCTCAGAAAACTGGGAATGGACCCACCATATGATCCGGCTATACCACTACTGGGTATCTTACCAAAGGGATTGAAACCAGAAAACTACAGTAATATATGCATACCCATGTTCATAGCAGCACAATTCACAGTGGCCAAATTATGGAACCAACCTAGGTTCCATCAACAGATGAGTGGATTACAAAATTATGGGAAATATACACAATGGAATTCTACTCAGCAATAAAGAAGAACAAAATAACAGCATTTGCAAGAAAGTGGAAGGATCTGGAGAACATTATGTTAAGTGAGATCAGTTGACCAATTTCCCTCCCACTGCTCAGACCCCGGGTTCTGTCCCAGGCCCTCCTGCAGGCTCCCGTTATACAGAAACACTCCGGCTCCATCTTCTCCATGGTCCAACGTAATTCCAGCAAGTCATGTTAGCCGGATGCTGGCATCTCCTCCCAGATAATTAGCACGCCCTGCTTTCCTTCCCCAGCAGCCAGATAAAGAGGACTCACCCAGGACAACAGGCTTTGAGAAGAGAGGTAAGAGCTGGGTGCAAGCAGTGTTCCAAATCCAAAAATGGAAGGTATCAAATCACCAAGCCATCCTTTTGCAACCAAATGGTATATTTTTAAAAAACAGGAATATTAAAAAAAAACAGGAAACATGTCACCAATAATCCACTATGCTTTCCTCACACAGAGAACATTCTTGGGTTTAATCAAGAAAATGTCACGGGGCTGCACACAGCAGAAAGACTTGAAATAATAAATCCAAAAGTAAAACTCTTACTTCTAAGTTCTCAGACAAGAATAGTTATAGTCTTTTACTGGTGGGGGGCCTCCACAGGGCAAGAGAAGATGGTGTGCTAGAAGTTAACAAAAGATTCTTTTTATTTCTAGTTTATTTTTAGCCAATTATACATGCCCTATATTATATGGACTGAGGAAGAGCTGGAAATAATTTGAATATCTGAAAAAAAGGATACTGATTGAATAAATCATAATCTCTCCAGATAATAGAATGTAATGCAGATATTTAAACTGGCACTATAAAAAAAGCTCTCTTTAATATCTGTGTGTGTGTGTGTGTGTGTGTGTGTGTGTGTGTGTGTGTGTGTGTGTTTGTGTGTGTGGTGCTGGGGATTGAACCCAGGGGATTACAGGCATGCACCCAGCTCTGAATCACATTTTTAAAAGGGACTTGTCAGCCAGGCATAGTGGCGCATGCTTGTAATCCCAGTACTTGGGAGGCTGAGACAGGAGGATCGCAGGTTCTCAGCCAGCCTCAGCAACTTAGTGAGGCCCTCCGCAACTTAGTGAGACCCTGCTTCAAAATAAAAAAAAAATAAAATAGAACTGAGGGTATAGCTTGGAGGTAGAATGCCCCTGGGTTCCATCCCCAGACCACAAATAAATAAATAAATAAATAAATAAATAAATAAATAAATGGACTTGTATTTCTCCTCCTCAGATGGATTCCCATGAATTTCCCAAGAGGTTAGAAGGTTTTATATGAGATTTGTTCCTGTAGTATCTAGAAGTCTGAATTAAAAGGTTAGGAGAATTATCAAGAATGAGGAAAGGAACTTAGAAGAAAAAACTTAAAAGAATCTTTCAGTGTATGAAGAATTATTAAATCTTACAGCCGGGCGTGGTGGCGCACGCTTGTAATCCCAGTACTTCAGGAGGTGGAGACCGGAGAATCCAGGTTCGCGGCCAGCCTCAGCTCTCTCTCTCTCTCTCTCTCTCTCTCTCTCTCTCTCTCCCTGTCTCTCTCTCTCTCTACTTAGTGAGGCCCTCTGCAACTTCGTGAGACCCGGTTTCAAAATAAAGTATAAAAAATAGGGCCAGAGGCGTAGCGCGGAGGTAGAACGCCCCTGCGTTCAATCCCTGGTACCGCAAAAAAAAAAAAATCTTACATAGTGACCCGCAGATTTGTGAAGCCACTAAAGCCCAAAAAGAATTTTGAGTCATAAGAGAAAGACTTCAATTAGACATAAGAACACTTTTGGTTTTTTTTTTGTTGTTGTTGTTTTGTTTTGCTTTGCTTTCTGGCTATAGAAATGTTCATGGGCCCAAAACAGTAAAAACAATTTTTTTTCATAGTACTGGGGATTAAACCCAAGGGTACTCCAACCACTAGTCCTTTTTATTTTTTATTTTGAAACAGGATCTTGCTAAGTTCCTGAGGTTGGCCTTGAACCTGCAATTTTCCTCTCTCAGCCTCCCAAGTACTGGGATTACAGGTGTGCGCCACCACACCCAGCTAAGAAGGATTTATTAACCACCTTCTTGGAAACTTTTCCCCCGTAACCTTTCACGAAGATGGTGAGAAATAAAACAGATGAGCACTTGTTAGGTCTTGCCTTCAGGGGAAGACTCACACTAAACACTCCTTTTCAGGTTTCTCTAATCCTACTGCTTTATGGTCTCTATTAAGAAGACCTAAATGGGAACCAATTAACTGTAAGTACAGTGAGGAGTCTGGGAAATTAAATGTGTCACATTCACCCAGTGCTTACGGTTCGGCCATCAAGTGGTTATCAGCACGGCCTACTCCGAGGCACAAATGCAAATTAAATTCAGATCCAACAGCCTTGAAATGTCTCATTAGACATCAGCTGCCATTTGCTTGTCTCTAATGATGATTTCTTTTGGGGGGGGAACTGGCATTATATGGTGACATCAGACATTTTTTATTTGTATTCAAGCCAAGTACCACCAGCTTTCAAAATTCAAGTGCATAACTAAATAAAATAATTATGGTGTTTTCACCAAGAAGGCTAATACAGTCTCTCAATTGCATTGTATATAATTATACAAATGCCTTTCTCTAAATATGAAGTCTTATAAAAAAATGTGTATTTTTTGCTCCTTAACAACAGTCAAGCAACTTCCAAGTAAATATTTCATAGTCTTTATACAACGCGGTGGAGACCCTCACAGGGGGAGTATTCCTATCTGTTCCTGACTTACAGTTATGACTGTCACATCTATTTTTAAGTGATCCTTGCCTCGTCAGCCTGGTATCACCAGCTTCCTTGCAAACCCAGCGTGAGCGGTGGCAGCTCAGAACGGGGAGGCAGTCTCTCGGGGTGAGATTGGGGAAGAATTTTCTCAGCTCCATTTAACTCTGAGGAAAATTTTAACACGGTTGCCAGGGACTTCTTTAATGACTTCCAACTATCAACATAAAGAAGTATGTCCAGAAAGCATGGGAAAAAAATATTAGATTTTTTTTCAGAGATAAGAAGGGGATCGCAGTAGGACTTCTAGCTGGCATGTGCAAAAAGTCTTTGGGGCCGCCCTGCAAGCGTGTGTGTGCTGCACCCGTCAGAGTGGTCCCTGCAGCTAAGTCCGAGCAGATGTCGCAGGTCCCCTACCGACGTCCCCTGGCTCTTTAGAGCACGCTGGTCTGAATTCCAACCATGGAAGGTTTATCTGAGGATTTTCTTTAATCTCTTGGGCTTCTCTGCCTGTAGCTTGATGGGCCTGAAGTGCTGGTAATGGATCCTCTCCAGGAATGGCCCTGAGTCAGTGACAGATAAGAGCTGGTGCATAAGCACCCCACTCTCTCCTTCTGGGAGGGGTCATTCTGAGGTCCTCATTTAAACTCGCTCCCAAGCCCCTCGACATGTTTCAATCCTACAATTTCCCACCGTGACAGCTTGTCCAAGAAATCCTTTACCTGCTGTCTTCGCTTCCTGCTTACACTTCCAGTCCATCTACTCATGTTTCCTAGGATCGCCTCCAGAATAAACCACTTGCACTTGAATCCTTGTCTTGGGGTCTGCTTTTAGGGCAACCCAAACTAAGAAACCCAGCAAGGTTCGGCAAATAGAGGAATTTATTGACAGGTTCCTGTAAGTGCAGGGAGAGTGAAGCTACAGCTGGGTCTTGGGGAAAATAGAATCTCAGGCCTAGATATTACCAGATCTTCTCTCTCTCTCTCTCTCTCTCTCTCTCTCTCTCTCTCTCTCTGTCTCCCTCCCTCCCTCCCTCTCTCTCTCTCTCTCTCCCTCCCTCCCTCTCTCTCTCTCTCTTTCTCTCTCTCTCTCGTTCTCGCTGAGCGTTGACCTCATTCTGTCAGACTGGCCTCCTCCATGGCTAGGAACATGGCCACAAACATACCTGGGCCTGCCAAACTGAGTCCCAGCTCAACTCATTCTCAGGAAAAAATTCTAATTGAGTCAGCTCAATGAAACACTACTGCCATCATTTTTGCAACAGGGTCATGGATGCTAGGATTGGCCTAGGAGGCGAGATCTCTAAAGCAATGGGACTTACTAAGCCATTTAAGTCACACACGGGGAATGGGAATGGGGGAGAAATACTGTCCTAAAGAATGAGGCTGTTGCTCCCAACTGGACAGCAGATAGTATTTGTTGTGACCCTCTTACACTAAAGATACCATCCATTCATCCATCCATCCATTCATCCATCCATCCATCCATCCATCCATCATCCATCATCCATCCATCCATCATCCATCCATCCATCCATCATCCATCCATCCATCATCCATCCATCCATCATCCATCCATCCATCATCCATCATCCATTCATCCATCCATCCATTCATCCATCCATCCATCCGTCCATCATCCATCCATCCATCCATCATCCATCCATCCATCCATCCATCCATTTTTTTAAATTCTCACAACCACCCCAAGATGTAGAAACTATCATAATCACGCACACACATACCCCATATCAGATAGGGAAACTAATGCCCAGAAAAATTAAGTAGCTTGCCCAAAGTCAAAGAGGAAGGGGGAGAGCCAGGATGAAAAGTGGGCCATCCAGGTCTAGCGTCGCCCTACGTCCTATTAGCTGCTCAGACAAACCCATTGGCCTCTCACTATTTCTCTCACCGATCTGCTCTGGGGCACTGCTTCCCAAGCCTGTGGATAAAGTCGCCTTTGCTACGGAAATCAGGAGTGAATTCGGAGAAAATAAGGTGAAAGGGGGCTGAGCAAACTGAGAGAATAGTGCTTTATTGGGAAAATGATAAGCCCAGAGTGCTAACTCCAGCAGAGCCAGGGAGGTGGTCTAGGGGAAGGGGGGGGGATCAATGAAGGAGTCACTTCCATAGTCATTATGTACATATGTGAGAATCCCAAAGCCAATTTCAATACCCTGTATGGGGTAGGGGGGTGGAACAGGGGGAGAGATGGGGGAAAGCCCACCAAGTGCTGTGCACATCTGTCCCTACACTACAAACTACACGATGATGTGAGACTACAGTGCATCCATAAAAGTATTAAAAATAAAAAAGAAACCTAGAGTGCTAAAAGGAGATTAGCTAATCTACATAGAGTCCTCAAAATTTAACCTCTAAATGTGCAGCTACTGGAAGCACCTTTCTGCAAAAAAAAAAAAATTCATGGTTTTTAAATGATTTGATGCTGTAAATGTATATCAGAGTTATATAGTTCACATTTTCAAATCTTTGTTTTGACATTTTATTCCAAGCCATAATATTGCCACAGTTTGGAACTTTTGTTGGTAATATATATTAAAAAAATCTTCCAAAGGGAAGCTTGAATTTCAAAATATTGAACTTCTGACAAATATTCTACCAACTATTTTAGAGAAAACAATGTCTGGCACTTCAAAAGAAGGTTTTTCTTTTATTAGCGTATGCTATTGCTTCTAGGGTTATAGATAGTCTGAAAGGCCAATGTTAAAAGTAATAATTAAAATTAATAATTAATAAGATAGAATACTAATATTAGCTAAATAAGTTATGAAATATATTGATGTAAAGGGATATGTGATTGGTAAGGTCATTTGGAATAACTTGTTCATAAGAATAAGAAAAGTTGAGCCAGGTGTGGTGGCTCACACCTGTCATCCCAGTACTTGGGAGACTGAAACAGGAGGATTGCAGGTTCAAAGCCAGCCTCATCAATTTAGCGAGGCTCTCAGCAACTTAGCAAAACTCTGTTTCCAAGTTAAAAAAAATAAATAAAAATAGGGTTGGAGTGTATCTCAGAGGTAAAATGCCCCTGGGTTCAATCCCCAGTACCGAAAAAATAAAAATGAATAAGACAACTTAATGTAGCCCTGCAAAACAGCTAAAATGTGTCTTTAATTCCTTTACCTCTGACACAGTAATTTGACTTTCCTGTTTCTCTGTTGTTTAGATCCTCTGGCTTCCCCACTCCTTTCTTTTCTGTCTACCCTCATCACACGCTGCTGTATTTTTCTTTTCTTCTGACCTTCTGCTACCATTTCACTCGAATTCACTTCCAAGTACATCCTGTTGTAATATGTGCATCTGAAGAAAATGTCACTTTGCATAATCCTTATAGAATATATCAAATACTGCCGGGCGTGGTGGCGCACGCTTGTAATCCTAGTACTTGGGAGGATGAGACCAGAGGATCCAGGTTCGCAGACGGCCTCAACTACTTAGTGAGGCCCTCTGCAACTTAGTAAGACCCTGTTTCAAAATAAAGAATAAAAAATAGGGCTGGGGGTGTAGCCCGGAAGTAGAATGCCCCTGGGTTCAATCCCCGGTACCGCAAAAAAAAAAGAATATATCAAATATGGCACAATTATGATACAGAAAAGCACAGGGCTTGTCCCAACCTTCTCAGGGTCTCAGAGTTTCCTCAAGTCCTCCAGCACAGACAGGACCTTGTTCTACCCATGGCTTCCAAAACTTAACCCCCCTAATGTGCAGATACTGGAAGCGCCTTTCTGCAGAAGCGATGGTTTTTAAATGAGTTAATTAGTAATCACTAATTAATAATCATTCCATACTTTATTGTCCTGGGGTTTTTCTATATGAACCTGATGGAGCCTCATTACAAGCATCGTAGGGTTTTCTAATCCTTGATCCTTCCACATTTGACTTCCAGACTTAGCTGTGTGTGTGTGTGTGTGTGTGTGTGTGTGTGTGTGTGTGTGTGTCCAAATTAAATTGAATTTTCATTGTAGGAAAGGACGAAGTCATTTGTTCCTGACAGGTAACTGCTTGAATATCCACTTAAGGGACAGGTAAAATGATGTACACATACCTCTCTCTTTCCTCAGTTTTATTTTGCAGATTTTCCGAAAAACAGCATTTCTATTAAGCAACTGTCAGGCTGAGAGATGCCCGGTCGCTCCACAAAGCCAAGAGGAAAATTCCAGGTCTCCCACCCCCTACAACATAAATCTCAACCCAGCCCAATGATAGCTGCGGCTCTTCCCTAATATGCGGAGCCTATTCAGAATTGAACTGGACAAAGATTTCATTTTCACAATTCAAAGATACTCTGGAGATGTACCAATGCTGAAGGCACAGAGAAAAAAATACCTATTATTCAGAGGAAATAAAGGCACGGAACACATCGCAGCACTGGCAGCATTGCTGCCGCCCTGTTCCCCGAGCAGTGCAGTCCACAGGCATGCCGGGCCATGCCCTGAAGTTACCTAGTGGTTCAATTATCAATTCATTGCCTCTTAGCTCCCAACAGATCCTTCAAGAAACGATGGAATCACTTTAAGTGCTTTTTCTCTGCAGCCAGTGCTGAAGGGACACCGGAAGAGACTTCCTGCAATTTCTGGCATGGGCCAGGGGTAGGCGGTATGGAGTGGAACCAACTGGTGAGCCTGTCCCCATTGCAGGCCGCTGCACTCTCTCTCTCCCTGCAGCCTCAGCCTGGTGACGATCTCAATGCAGCCCTCTGAAGACCGAAGCCCGAGCCCCTGCAGAGCCTGGGTCCTGTGAAAGCCTCCTGCTGGTGCAGCGTCTGGTCTCACCCCCATTCCTCCTGCTCTGTGGCCCTCTGAAGGCCTTCTGCGCCCACTGCAGCTGGACTCCTGCTGCATGCCCATGCCACAGGGTACTGGTTCCATGTCCCGCACATTCGCTA
Organism: Glis glis; assembly: GCA_004027185.1. NCBI lineage: Eukaryota > Metazoa > Chordata > Mammalia > Rodentia > Gliridae > Glis > Glis glis. The sequence continues at coordinate 8,346 of PVJS01027669.1, forward strand.
CAGAGCAGAACACCCCGCTTGCCCAGCAGCTCCAGGCCAGCTCCCGCCTGGCCCATCCAGACAACGCTTGTGCTGACTATGGGGCCCCATGACCTCTGCAATGAGGTCCCAACCCTCCCAAGCCTGGCCTTCCTTGGGTCTCTCCCTCGGCCCTGGGAGTCCATGCAGAGTTTCCTCATATGTCATTGTTACTCTAATTGCACAGTTAATCAGTCTTTGTACTAAACTCCTTCCACTCCACACACAGTGTCATTTCAGTCTTCTGGTTGGAGCCAGGCTGCCACGCTGTATCCTGAGAAGACTTTGGGCTGATGGGCCAATGGTGAGTGTTTAAAATAGATGACCCCTGGGTTCAATCCCCAGCACCACAAAAAAATAAATAAGTAAAAAGAGAGGGGGGATTACTTAAAACAGTCGCAACTATCTTAAAGGGTGTTAAAGGGTTAAATGGCTATTAAGTGCACTTAGCAGGGCCTACCACTTATTAAGCTCTCTATAAGTGTTTGATAAATAAAAATAAGTAGAACTATGTGGTTAGCAACAGAAGGCTAGCCATGATGTGGTGGGAATTAATATAGGCTTTCTAGTAGTTTCTACTTAAGCAGCTTCTATTTAAATTCATGACACTATGTGACCTATTCCACTGAGTCTTCAAGACGTATTTAGAATTTAATTTATGCAATTAAATCCCGAGTTCACTCAAAATTCCCTCCTACCTAACCTAAGCAGATAATATGATGAAACAATTCTGAGTGCGTGCGTGCATGCGTGTGTGCATGCGTGCATGCATGTGTGCATGCGTGTATGCGTGTGTGCGTGTGTGTGTGTGTGTCTGCAAGAGACTGGAGGAACAGAGGGAGACAGGGAGAAGTAATATTACTCCAGTAAATCTTATCCTGCCAGGCCACAGAAAAACCATAACAGAAGCATTGAAAGCAAAAACAGCCCCCACCCACCAGCTCATAGAAAGTTCTAATCCTGTCTCCCATTTTAGCAAGCTAAGAGGATCTTCCTTCTCTTTCCCAATTCTCAGTTGCTTGGGCCTGGCTGCTGAAAAAAAACCCTGATCCCTCCCATAACCAAAGCAGCCACCCAGGAACCAAATATAGAGACAGGAACGAGGAAGGAGCTAAAAATAAGACAGTATCATTCATTCAACTCTGTTGTGACTATTAAGACACAAGTCTGATTCTTAGGCATAATGCAACTTACAGATTCAAATGAGTACTAGCCTTTCAAACTTTAGACTAACAGCATGTTAACAACCACTGTGATCTAGCGCGCGTGCTGACCACATGCTAACCAGGCAGCATACATGCCCTGCCTCATTTAATCTCACGATAATCCCAGGAGATGGGCACTACTGGTATACCTAGACTGCAGACAGGGAAACTGAGGCACAGAGTTCCGTCATTTGGAACTCCCAACAGCAGACCTAGAATTTAAACCTCAGTGGTATAATTCCAGATCTTTTCTTCTTACTAATGACCTGCAGAATTGTCTATAAATACTATGTTTTTTATTCCAATTACGCTCTTATTTTTTTGAAAATTTCTCTCTTGCAATTTCCCTCAGGGTAATTTATCAGTCATAGAAGAATATGTGTCTCAATAATTAATAATCATCCCATACTTCATTGTTAAAAATGATTATCTCTAATGAGGCGAGGTGGCACACACCTGTAATCCCAGTACTTGGGAGGCTGAGACAGGAAGATTACAGGTTTGAGGACAGCCTCAGCAAGTAGTGAGACTCATCAATCTAGCGAGACCCTGTTTCAAAATAAAAATAAAAGAAGGCTGGGGGTGTAGCTCAGAGGTAGAATGCCCCTGGGTTCCCCAGTAACACACACACACGATTATCTCCTACTTGATCCCATTATTCAATGTTCTAGTAACTACAGAAAATATAAAATAAAATAAATGGAAAAAAATAAAACAGGCCCTGTTGTCAAGGTATTTCCAAACTAAAAGTATTCACTCCATTCTTCATTGAGGCTAAAGTAAGAAAAGCACAAAGATGCATTAGTACCTTAGAGCCCAATAAAAAGGCACAGTGATTTTTAATTCTATTAAAATGCAGAGTGACAGCCGGGCATGGTGGCGCATGCCTGTAATCCCAGTACTTGGGAGGCTGAGACAGGAGGATCGCAGGTTCACGGCCAGCCTCAGCAACTTAGTGAGGCCCTCTACAACTTAGACCCTGTTTCAAAATAAAAAATAAAATCGGGCTGGGGGTATAACTCAGAGGTAGAATGCCCCTGAATTCAATCCTCAGTACCAAAATAAATAAATACATAAATAAGTAAATAAATAGCAGGCTGGCATATTCATTTTAATTACTGAAGATATTTATGTGATACATACTGAGAACTTGGTGTTCCCAAGAGCAATCAGAACTGAGTGTAATATAGCTTTCTTAAGAGGTACAGCCCATCCTTGGGCATGAGTCACTTGGTCTCTACTTATCTGGGTTTACCTACAGGTTTATTTTGATCCATTAAGTAAAAGCTCCACCAGCTTCTCTTCTAGTTATCTAATGTCATGTGTGAATGGGATACCAAGCAGTAGATTCTCAAAAAAAAAAAAATCCCATTCCAGGAGTAGCCAAAGTTTTCCATTATTATGACATCATACTCAATTATTCAATCCCAAATATATGTTCCATGAAGAACTAGCATGAAATGTTCCCCAGAGCCTCAAACTCTAAAATCTGCTCTGAAAATGTAGCTGAAGATGGTGTGCAATTTTGTTCTCTGGATGTGAAGTAAGAAATAGAGATAAAAAATGGAAAGGAAGGCCATGTCCGGAGATTATTCTCCTTGAGAAGACTAAGGAAGACTTGCCTAATAATAAATCAAATCAGATCAAGAAAAGATTTTATTGAACTTCTGCTCTAGTACAATTAGTGCAGCAATGTGACTGCAAACCATTTCTCTAACAGCTGCATAAAGAATAAAAAATGCTCTGAGGCGCTTGCTGCAAAAGTTGATAAAGAAAACATTCTCCCATTAAATAAATTAATATTAGAGGAAGCAAAAGGAATGAATGAAATGACATGGGACTGTCAAATTCATCAAACCTGGGGACCTTAGAAAACAGAGACAAAAGTTCCCTGGGCACCCAGGTCCATGTTTATAGGATCAGAGAAGCTCAGACGGACGACACAAAAATTACACAATTTAGGGGCAAATACCCTAGGGTAAAGGGACGATCTAAGAAAAGGCCTGGGGTGTGAGATTCAGAACAGTGACTATAAAAGATACCTGTTTTATTTTTGTGCAATTCATAAAACTCAGAGAAAACCATAGAGTGGAAATATGGAAAATTCAAGAGAGACTGGGCACATCAAACAATTTGGGGGAATACATCCTAAATAAGAAATCATGAAGGCTTGAGAAACGGTACAGCCGACAACATCAGGACCCTGGCTGGTCCCCTCCCACCCACATTTCAGTGTGAGTCTAAGGCGTTATACCTCAAGCAAGGACAGAGACTCCCTGCCTGGAGGCTTTTCCAGGCCCACGTCCAAGGGCTCCCTCTGCTGGTTGGGGAAAAATATCCCAAGGTTTCATCCAACACATAGGACAAATCTAAAATATCTCCTGTGCTCTAATCCCAAATGCTACTCTATGACCCCAATTAGTATTGCTCACCAGACCCCCTGCTTTCTCCCCAAGGTCTCTTTTCTCTGCTCCCCACCAGTGTTTCTTGGGGCCCCTCCCAAACAATTTCACTTGAACTTGCCTTATTGTGTTCTTTTGGAAAATCCTAAACTAAGAAAGTAACAGAATATAATCCAGGACTGAGTTCTTTTCCTTTCATGTTCAGTTGAAGTTAGGAAGACATGGTATGAAAGTCCAGCGTTTGTGGTAAAACCCAGCACACATGGGCATTTCTAATAGCTAGGGGAGAAGGGAGATGAGAGAAGAGGATAGCAAGAAAAAATTCAAAGGAATTTCAAAGAACAAAGGGCTTGATAGAAAGATGTATGGTAATAAGATACTTTCCACGTTATTAAAACAATCATGATACGCCAACATGAAATAGCAGCTAGTAGGCTCAGCTTTAACTAACTGTTCAGTTAATTTAAAAATTAAAGGAAATTGTGATTATCCTGTCTTTGGGGTAAGAAAACAAAATAGTGGTTATGGTTGAGATTTCTTCCTACATACTCTAAAGATTTTCTTACACACACACACACACACACACACACACACACACACACACAAAATTGATACTAACATATCAGCTATTCTGAATTTAATTCATTGTCTAGGCAGTAAAAAATTACCAAATGTGACCAACTTAAATTTAAGTTTCTATGTTATTTGTTCTGTAATTCTGACAATCAAATCTGTTCAGGAATATATGATAGTTAACACTTTGGTGATCAAAGTTCCATTATTCCTTAAAAAAAGTACAAAATAAAAAATATTATTTTTCTAGCAGCAGGTAATGGGTAAGTCAGCCTTATTGTTAAGAGGTTAAGTATCAAAATAAATTTTCAGTTTTTGAGAAATATTAGCCTACCTACCAATCTCTTTGAGTCTTCTCAAGTAACTAGTTCCAAAAATAAAATGTAAGGAATTTCCAGTCAAATAAGTGACAAGTCACATCTATAAACATTATTCTGAACACTCATGTATGAAAGGACTTTGTAAAATGGGGCTGTTATTTCCAGCCAATTTCCAATCTTCCTCAAAAAGATTCATCTTCAATTCTATCCCCAGGATTCAATTTACAACAATAGGCTAGACTTAAAAAAGAAATGAAAAGTATCTTGATTGGTCGACCTGTTGAATCAGATTTCAGAATACTTCTTTGAAATTTGCTCTTCTACAATCATATCTGTGTGCTAATTTCAACAGAATCAGCTAAGGATGTGTGATTAGCAAAAGAAGATTCTCACTTCCCAATAATGGCTTGCAAAAAACCCTCAAAGTACGCTTCAAAAGTTACAAGTGTCTCCATTCATCAAAATAAACACTCATTCGCCAAAGAAGCAACCCATTTTGTAGACAGAAGGCTAAGTACATACATTCCCACTTATTCATTCATGCAATAAAAGGTATTCAATACTTGTTATTTTCTAGGTACCAGAACAGGTAATAGGACAGAGAAAAAAATCCTTCCGCTGTCCTTGAATGTTAATAGATAGGAAAGATAAAAGTAGGTGCATTACAAGTCAGTGTATCAAAAGGTTTGAGGTATCACATTGGGTAGCATAACTACTCGTTCATTCACAAATTACCTGAACATGCTCCCCTACTATGTGCTGTGCATTACTTCACTTTAGAATTTATAAAAGTGAAGCCGGGCGTGGTGGCGCACGCTTGTAATCCCAGTACTTTGGGAGGCAGAGACCGGAGGATCCGGGTTCGCGGCCAGCCTCAGCTCTCTCTATCTCTCTCTCTCCCTGTCTCTCTCTCTCTCTTTCTCCTTAGTGAGGCCCTCCGCAACTTCGTGAGACCCAGTTTCAAAATAAAGTATAAAAAATAGGGCCGGGGGTGTAGCGCGGAGGTAGAACGCCCCTGGGTTCAATCCCCGGTACCGCAAAACAAAAAAAAAAGAATTTATAAAAGTGGTCCCTATAAGGGACAGAGATACCTGAGAAGAAAGATTATTTTCATGGTTGGTATTTTAAACACATCTACAGATCCATAATTCTCTTTATGTGTATTACCTATACCTGAGAAGAAAGATTATTTTCATGGTTGGTGTTTTAAACACATCTACAGATCCATAATTCTCTTTATGTGTATTACCTATGTAACTGAGGAAAAGCTATTCAATACGCTTCCCTTCCTAAAATTTTCTTTTCTTTGCAAGCCAAGAATAGAAATAAAAGTTCAAACTAGTTAAGGGTGATGTTGAAAGCCATAAAGTAATTATCCTTACCAAGAATACAGAATGGTTCCAACAACGGACGTGAGTTTACTGTTTTCTTGTTTTTGCTTCGCCAGGCCAAAGTCAGCTACAATTCACAAAACAAAGCAAAACGTTATTGTGTTTTCCAACAATTAGCATTGCCCCCCAGCTTTTGACATTCTGCATGATAATTATACTTCATAGCAGAGGCTCTTTTTAACCTTCTGTCAAAATACTCCATATGCCAGTCTTTCGTACCACTCCCAGACTTGATTAAGAGCACACATACATGATACCTAATGCTTTATATTTGATACCATTATGCGTTATATTTTCTTTTGTGTGTGTGTGTGTGGTACTGGGGATGGAACCCAGGGGTATTCTACCTCCGAGCTACACCCTCAACCCTAGTTTTTATTCTTTATTTTGAAACGGTCTCACTAAGTTGCAAAGGGCCTCACTAAGTAGCTGAGGCTGGCCGCGAACCCATGATCCTCCAGTCTCAGCCTCCCAAGTACTGGGATTACAAGTGTGCGCCACCACGCCCGGCTTATTTTTTATTTTGAAACAGGGTCTCACTAAGTAGCTGAAGCTGGCCGCGAACCCGGATCCTCCAGTCTCAGCCTCCCAAGTACTGGGATTACAAGCGTGCGCCACCACACCCCCCGGCTATGCTTTATATTTTGACATAATGATGCTCATCAGTTTTGAAAAACCTAAAACAAGTCTTGCTGACTGAAACAGGGTAAAGTCCTAGTTGAACTTGTGATTTCACCTTTTAGGTTAACCGTTATTATTTTCGAACAAATAGGATGACTCTGTCATTTTGTCCTGTGTCAGTCATCGCTGCGTCTGGTCAAAAGAAAAGTAAGGGAAGCTTGGACAACCACCATGGAGACCTGAGAAGCTAAAATGACAGAGGCTGAGAGGCCAAACGGAAGAGACGCGAGGCACTGGCTCCAGCCAAAGGCCGGAACTCGTTGCCGGCTATGGGATGTGTGATTAGCAAAAGAAGATTCCGGAAGCAGCCCCTCTGGTCTGCCTCAGGTTTCAGCAGGTACAACTGGGTAACAGCTTGACTTCAACCTCAGGAGACATGCTGAGCCGGAATCACCCAAGACCCTCAGAGACTAGGAGAAAATGTTGACTATTTCAAGACACTGAATTTGGGGGAAATGTGTTTCCAGGCAAGGGTAATGAATAGAACTTCCGTCACCCTGGTCCAGGCTACCATGGCCTCTCACCGGCGCTACTGAACTGTACCTCCCAATCAGGCCCCCACTTCCACCTCTCAGTGCTAACTCTGCACACCAAGTCCAATGCGATCTTTCAAATAGCTAAGCTACATATCACGGCCTTCAAGGTTAAAATTCTACACAGACATCCGATAAATACTAAGAATAAAGGCCAGACACCTACTGGTCCTAGATGACCATTCATGATCTAGGATTTCAGAGTGGTCTTTCCAGAGCATCCTATCAACAATTTGCCCCCTCTCTCAGCACACTTCCATTACATCTATTAAATGCTGAGTGTCGCCGGGCATGGTGGTGCATGCTTGTAATCCCAGTACTTGGGAGGCTGAGACCGGAGGATCCGGGTTCGTGGCCAGCCTCAGCTACTTAGTGAGGCCCTCCACAACTTAGTGAGACCCTGTTTCGAAATAAAGAATAAAAAATAGGGCTGGGGGTGTAGCTCGGAGGTAGAATGACCCTGGGTTCAATCCCCAGTCCCAAAAAAAAAAAAAATTCTGAGTGTCAGTCATTATCTGAATGACTCCACTTATTCTGGTTATTTATTTAATATTTGTTTATGTGTTTAGAGTGTGGTTTTCCTAGTATGCAAGGTCTATGAGAGCAAGGACTTTGTATTTCTTATCATTGTGGATTGACAGATATCTTTTGATACATGGCCATGTAGATATATGCATGATTATATGTCTATCTGTCTATCTGTCTTTCCTCTCCATTCAGTAGTAGCACCGACAAATAGGATATGTTAAAAAGGCCAAGTTGTTGCCGGGCGTGGTGGCGCATGCTTGTAATCCCAGTACTTGGGAGGCTGAGACAGAAGGATCACAGGTTCGCGGCCAGCCTCAGCTACTTAGTGAGGCCCTCCGCATCTTAGTGAGACCCTGTTTCAAAATAAAGAATAAAAAATAGGGCTGGGGGTGGAGCTCGGAGGTAGAATGCCCCTGGGTTCAATCCCTAGTACTGTAAAAAAAAAGAAGGCCAAGTTGTATGAAGTGTTTTTTAACAACTATTCACAAGCTAGATGGGTCTGCTACCACCTTTCCTTGCAGCTATTGTATATTAAAGAAAATGAGTTGTGAGTCAAAATTAAGCAATCACTACATAGAAGAAATAGAATATTACTTTGATCATTTTAGGGAGCTCATCATAAGTTTAGCACACATAAACCTTGACCAACTAAAAATTAAAGTAATACTTTGAGTTCTGATGCTGCATAAACATCATCTTATCTTTATAAAAAAATTCCATTGATTTCGAAAGGCAAAAATTAGGAGCGTTACAATGATTCTATTCACTCCATTTAATTTAGATAATGGCAGAAACTTGGACAGATGTCTGCAAAAACACAGATGGCTGGGGAGTATCCTTAAAGAGAGCAAAAACTAATACTGCTTGGCCATTTGGAAGATTCTGGTAGTAGCAGGGAATGTTTCTATTACTCCTTCATCATTGTGACCATATTTAGACTAGGAAAAAGTGTTTTATTTCAGAAACTGTGGTCATAAACGCATTCACGTGCTGTAATAGGAATTCAAAGATGACAACCGGAAACATTTCACATGCCGCACATTATTAAAAAAAAAGATTTGAGTTTAAGAACAATAGCTCTCCTTTGATAGAACAATTGACACAGGAAGTGTTAAAGGGCCCGCATGCATGTCTACGCTACAGCCTGCAGCTGTCCGCCTTGGAGTGGAGAGGTTGTCTGATCTCTGGTTGAGTCCCTAGTCCCTTGCTCTGTCATGTACTATCTCTGTGACATTGGACACATCACTCAGCTACTCTGGTTTTTCAAAAATGGCCTATAAAACTTACAAGAGGGTTCTGCAAGGGGTTGCTCCAACATAATAGCAGGCAAGAATCACCTTGAAATATAGACAGGGTATTCTAGTCCTTCTCCACGGGGAACTTAGCCATCCATGAGCTTTTGCACATCAGCGGGGTGTCAGCAACTCCCAAATTCACAGCCCAGCCATCAAGTCCTAGCCTCTGTCTGGGCTCGGCGTCCAGTCCTAGGGAGCACCTGCCATCTCCCAGCCGAGACTCAGCTCATCGTCCGCGGTGGTCTGGGGTACCCCATCAAGCTGAGGCACCTCGTCCTCCCTATTTCCTGGGCTTGACATGGCTCCCTTTTCTCTCTAGTGCCTGTATTCATTCCCTCTCCGGCTCTTACATCTGAACCTTTCTTTTGATTCTGCAGCCATAGTTTAGATGTGCCAGGGGCCCAGGCTCACTCTCCAGCTGTGACAACCGGGGTGTACTTCATCAGAAAGCTTTTCCTTCTGATCTGTTCCACGGGGTATTTAACAACGGAACAACCCACCAACCCCTGTCTCAATATGGCAGGTCCCCGCATGAGGTCTCCTGATTGCTGGGTTTTTTTTTTTTTTTTTGCAGTACTGGGGATTGAACCCAGGGGCATTCTGCTTCCAAGCTCCACCCCCAGCCCTATTTTTTTTGTTCTTTATTTTGAAACAGGGTCTCACTAAGTTGCAGAGGTCCTCACTAAGTAGCTGAGGCTGGCCGCGAACCCGGATCCTCTGGTCTCAGCCTCCCAAGAACTGGGATTACATGCGTGCACCACCACGCCCGGCTCTAATTGCTGTTCTTTATAAAGTTTTCAGCTGCCTTATCTGGCCTTCAAGACTGCCTGTTCACTCATGAATTCACTCATATGTCCAACCCTAAAGACCTACGTTCCAGGTACTAAAGATAAAATAAAGCTGGGCATGGTGGCATGGTGGCGCACATCTGTAATCCCTACACTTGGGAGGCTAAGACAGGAGGATAGCAGATTTGAGGTTAGTCTCAGCAACATAATGAGACTCTCTGCAATGTAGCCAGACCGTGTTTCCAAACAAACAATAAAAAGGGCTAGGGGTGTAGCTCAGAGGTAGAATGCCTCTGGGTTAAATCCCCAGTACCATAATAATAATAATTATTATTATTATTATTATTATTATAATGATAAAAATAAAATAACTAGGTCTGAAACTATCTATTTGACCTAGACCTTAGGAACTAGTGGTGGAGATACATATTAAATATAAATGTACATTCACATTTGGATAAGATCTTTATAGGACCAGATAGATACGCGGTATTACAAGAGAGTCACATAGGGAAAACAGTTGATCAGGGCATTCTCTGTAATGAAATGGTGACTGAGTTAATATCTGAAGAATGATAGAAATTGAGTAGGGTAAGAAGAGAAAGTGGAGAAGAGACGTCCAGACAAGTGAACCTGCATGTGCAAAGGCCCTGTGGTCAAAAGAACATGATCCATTGATGAAATAAGAGAAGGCTGGCATAGCAGAAGGGTAGAGTGTGAGGTATTTCAAGACCACACTCAGATGACTGACATCTGCCATAACTGCCCGACTTAAAACGTCTATTCCAACAAAGCCATTCATGCTTGCTTTGCACCTGACTGTGAGACCTTGGTGACCTCAAACATGCCTTTTTTTTTTCTACCTGCAACAGCCCCCTCAAGGAATACCATAAAGAGACTTGGAAGCCAGGCATGGTGGCGCATGGCTCTAATCCCAGTACTTGGGAGGCTGAGACCGGAGGATTGCAGGTTCGAGGACAGCCTCGGCAATGTAGCAAGACTCTCAGCAACCTAGCAAGACCTTGTTTTAGAACCAAAAATAAAAAGGGCTGGAGGTGTAGCTTGGAGGTAGCATGTCCCTGGGTTCAATTCCCAGTACCATTAGAGAGAAAGGGAGAGAGAGAGAGAGAGAGAGAGAGAGAGAGACTTGGTTAAGAGATAAATTAAGCAAGACCTAGTTAATTTAGATTATTTATAGATTTAGCCGAGGTACATTTAAGCAAGATTTCTAGCCTCACTAAGCCTTTTCATTATCTATACAGATGGAAGTCGACCGTAGAGTATTGCCTGACATAACGGATGCCCGCCCTTTCATCCCACAACAAATGCTCAGGAGACGGAGCTATGGGTGGTCACTCTTTTCCTTCAAAGCACCGCTAAAATTTTTTTCATCTTAGGTGTGACTTCACTGAGCAAGATGAAAACAGCGGGTGACTTTGACAGTTCCGGGAGGTGATCAGATGAAAGCCCTCTAAGGAGAGGTGACGGCAGAGGTGTCTACTTGGGCACAACGGCAGAACCACCCAGAAGGAAGAGCTCCACCCTGCGACCCGTCTCATTTACAGCCTGGCTCTTTCCTGCTGCCTCGGTTAATGGACAGCCATGGCAACGGGGTCATCTGTGAGAGGAAGGAGTTTTGCAGAAAGATGCTCAGAGCTTTCCCTTCACGGAGCCCGGTCCCTTTGATACTTTCTCCTTGGAAGGCCATTCAGATTTCTAATCTCTGATGGACAAACTCCTGCCCACAAATGAACGTCAGTTATTGCTAATAATAATATTATTATTAATGATATTAATAATATTAATAAATAATTAATAATATTCTTATTTCTAGTTCAACAAATAGCATACTAATTGTATCTAAAATGGAATTTCCAGCCAGGCGTGGTGGTGCATGCTTGTAATCCCAGTACTTGGGAGGCTGAGACTGGAGGATCTGGGTTCGTGGCCAGCCTCAGCTATTTAGTGAGACCCTGTTTCAAAATAAAGAATATAAAAATAGGGCTGGGGGTGTAGCCCGGAAGTAGAATGTCCCTGGGTTCCATCCCCAGTACTGCAAAATAAATAAATAAGTAAATAAAATGGAATTTCCTAAACAAGGGGCAGCAGGAGACTTGTGCACAGAGGAGCCCACCCACCATGTCACCTCCTGCTGTCCCTTCCGTGGGACAGACCCTCCCTGAATGAGGCACAGGGAAGGCATTTCTTTCCCAGTAGGATTGTTATGTCCTCGTTTTACTGACCCGGAGCTTCAGGGTAAAAAAAAAAAAATCCAGTACCCGATACAAGAGTGCTTTCTTAATTCTAGGTAACTGTATTTACAGGACACAGACGGGATATCTATCCACAGAAGAAATTCTTGAGGAAGCTAACGTCCTTACTAAATGGGGGGCTCTTCTAAATCATTTTTTCAGTGTGCGGTTTGCTAATTGTTATTATCTGGAATAATGGAACTTTATACGCATAGTCACCTAGTTCCAATATTAAACAGAAGTGCTAAGGGCCAGATGCTCAAAAGAGCAGGAGATGAGGGCAACCCTTTTGGGGACCCCCCTCCCCTGCATGGGAGCTTTGCTGCTTTTCTTCAAGAGCAGGAATCGGGGATGTCTTCACAAACTCATTCTCATATTCTCTCTCTCTCTCTCTCTCTCTCTCTCTCTCTCTGTCTGTCTCTGTCTCTGTCTCTGTCTCTCTCTCTCCCAGCACAATGCCTCCTGCCCTTGGGCACCAGAACTCTATGTTCCTTGGCCTTTGGACTTTGGGACTTGCACCAGCAGTCCTCTGACCTTCAGCCTTGGACTGGGACCACCAATTTCCCTGGTTCAGAGCTTCTGGACGCGGACCATGCTATCGACTCCTCTCTTCTTCAGCTTCTATAAGCACATGAGCCAACTCCCCTGACCATCCATCCCCTCACGCATCCTATTGGTTCCATCTCTCTGTAGAACCCTGAGACACCCATCAAAGGTGCGAGAATCCTGAAAATATTTCAGAAATTGGATCTGACTGAATTACCTTCAACATTTCCTCCTTATTTGACAAGACCCAACAACAAGGTAAGGCAACCATGATGGACTTCACAGAAAATAGCCTTATTGTCTTAGTAACATGAGGGCGATATGTGGACTGAGAAAAACCCTGTGGCTCTCCTTCCCTGTGGGAAGCTGCTGGGACTTCCTGGTTACTTGTTACCACAGCATAACATGGCCAATCCTGACTAATATAACAGTATTCTGTCTATACACTGTAGCCCTTCTCACCCTGTGCTATAACCATAAGCTTCATGAAGGTAGGGGCCATGTCTGTCACACTTCCCTTGCTCACTGCCAAATGTGGCAGCTCATGAAGCAACTGCCGAGTGAATATCTGAAAATTGTCTCCATAAGACTGTGAGATCAGAGGGCAAGAACCATGGCCTTTCATCTCACATCCATCCCCGTACTGCCTGGTATATAACGGCATTTGATGAGCCTTCCAACCTTTGATAAATGTTACCTTGAATCAAGCATGGCTTTGTGGATAGTACCAGCAGCAGCCGTCAAAACATCACTGGAGAAATAAAAACATGCATAGCCTGTTTGCAGGATGAACATGGGACCTCCTGAAATCACGTACTAAAGCCCGGGTCTGAAACTATTATCTATAATTGAATGAGTTCCGTGCTTTTCTTGTCCTTTCTTTTTTTACTTGAGAGCAGAGGATACAAGGGACATGAAAGGTTTCTATTAAAAACGTGGGTATCTGAAAAGGACAAGAAATGTGAAATCGTAGGTTGGAGGCAGAGTTCGTTTTCGCCCAGTTCCCTCCAGAGTCACTCAGTAAAGGGACAGCACGATGTGGATATTACTCGACTCTGTGCTTTTCCAGTGTGCCACTGAGTCATGGGCTGTCCTTGGGATGGCCTCAAAGGCTGCGAATCAAGGAGCAAGACGTACTGTGTGTCAAGGCTGCGAATCAAGGAGCAAGACCTACTGTGTGTCGAGGCTGCGAATCAAGGAGCAAGACCTACTGTGTGTCAAGGCTGCGCATCAAGGAGCAAGACCTACTGTGTGTCGAGGCACATGTCATTAAAAAGACACAGCCTTGCAAGTGGAAATATACTTAAACATTAAAAATAGATCGCATTTGTAAAACCCTGGATGCTAAATCTGTTAGTGCTTTCTACTCTGCTTCCTCATGCCAGCAAATGCCAGCCAACGGGCTTGCTATAAATAATGGCAAACCAACCTCAGTCTTAAAACATTTAATTCACCCACATTGAGAAAAATGAGAAGAAGGAAATTTTAGTTTTCCTAAAGCTCTTTTTATGGTTGTTGGGGTTTTTTTCTGGTCAATATACGTGGTCCTGTGCATCTCAAATACCATGTGGCAATTCTGTGCTTCTTTTTGGTAAGTAAATAAACTTTCTAGCAGAGGAAAAGAGAAAACTAAAACATGGAAAGGCTGCCCCCTTGTGGTGACAGGCTTTTACACACACTGCAGCCAGTCTGTGTTTATGGGCTTTGTAAACTGCAGCTACACTTCAACCTCCCGAGATATGGGAATTTTGAACACTTCGTTTCGAATTAATGCTGAAAGATTTTCATTTAACCATAAAACCTCTTAAAAATAAGAGTCTGGTGCCTACATTTTTATCAGTAGTGACAGAAGCTAAAAAAAAATTTTTGACACTATTCTATTTTGGGGGAGGCGGCGGCGGTACTGGGGATCGGATCTAGGGGCATTCTACCTCCAAGCTAAACCCCCAGCACTTTTTATTTGTATTTTGAAATAGGGTCTATGTTTCTGAGGCAGGCCTCAAACCTGCGATCCTCCTGTCTCAGCCTCACAAGTACTGGGATTATAGGTGTGTGCTACCACGCCAGACTTCAACACTTCTATTTTAAATATTTTTACATAGAAATACTAAATCTCAATGGATTATCTTTTTAGTCATAAAATCATTTTACACTCATTGAAAATAATGCTAGCACACCAATGTCTTGACCCTATAATTGATTTAGTAGAGAAACACTGGACTCGGGTAAGATTCTGTTCTGAGATTTATCATTGTTTCTTTATTTGAAAAAATAGGAAAATGCTTCCTCATGTAAAACTAAAAGGCCTTGAAATTGAAGAAAAAGTTGTTTTTAGATTTAATAACTCCTAAGTAAAGGCTGATAAATATTAAGAATAAAATTGAAGCCGGGCATGGTGGCACAAGCCTGTAATCCTAGTACTTGGGAGGCTGAGACAGGAAGATTGCAGGTTCAAGGCCAGCTTCAGCAACTTAGCAAGACCCTCAGCAACTTAGTGAGACCCTGTTTCAAAATAAAAAATAAAAAGGGCTGGGAGTGTAGCTCAGAGGAAGAATGCCTCTGAGTTCAATTCCCAGTACCAAAAAAAGAATAAAATTGAAATGGAAATTTCAATTTTATTGAAATAAATGGAATGGAAATAAGGGGCAAGACAGAGAAAAACAAAAGTTTGCTTATTCTTGTAACACAAATTGACTTTTTCTAAGGACCCCTATACAACCTGAGTACAAACAGAATGATGTATTTTTAAAGTTGGAGAGTCAGTGTAAAGATGGGATTCTTTATTATACCTAATGTATAGACCTAAGGCAACTAATCTGCCCACTGGGGCTAAAAGGTGAATTGACCATACGTGTGTGTGTGTGTGTGTGTGTGTGTGTGTGTGTGTGTGATTACCTCTTCTAATTCTCAAAACCTTGCTAAAATAAAGGGAGGGCTTTTCTTTCTTTCTTTTTTCTTCTTCTTTTTTCTTCTTTTTTTTTTGCAGGACTGGGGGCTGAATCCAGGGGCATTCTACCTCCGAGCTACACCCCCAGCCCTATTTTTTATTCTTTATTTTGAAACAGGGTCTCACTAAGTTGTGGAGGGCCTCACTAAGTTGCCGAGGCTAGTTTTGAACCTGCGATCCTCCTGTCTCAGCCTCCCAAGTACTAGGATTACAAGTGTGCACCACCATGCCCGACTAAGGGAGGGCTTTTCTTTGAAGTGTTGCTGTGCAGAGGTACAATGAGATTGGGGTTGCCAACAGAGGACAGGACAGTCAGTGAATTTGGGGAAGATGGAATGAAGGCGGAGGGCGGTGGCAGAGTCAGCAGGACTGAAGTCCCAACCTGTGTGTCTGAGAACAGGAAGGACAAAGCGCGAGTCCTCCCTGCAGAGCCCAGGGACCCAAGGGAGGAGGAAAGCAAGAAGTCCACACTGTACAACTGAGATCAAGTCCCCGGTCTCCTCCCACACCTCCACAGCCAGGAAACTCAGTACCCTCTACCACCAAACAAACCGAACCAGCAAGGCACCAAGCAGCGTGAGGCTGAACTCAGGGAAATCAGTGACAATCTAAATTGGACGTGACTCCCTGAGCCCCCTTTGTGCACGCCGGTCCCAGAAGGCAGCAGTCAGATGCACCTTCCTCCGTCTAGAGCAAATTACTGGAGGAGCATTCTCTGGAAGAAAGTTGAGATACGGACTTCAGGTCTGCAAAGCAAAATCTCCACTGTGCTATAATGAAGTCTACCGGGTGGGGGCGGGCACTGGAGCGCCCGGGGCTCACGGCAGCCCCTGTTCATGCCTTTCTTGTCATATTAAAGGTCAGCCCAGGATCACCGGACAGTTGAGGAAAGCCTCCATCCGACAGGAAAGAGAAATCAAACCAAGTAGGTGGGAAAATAAAGAGAGAGATGGACTTGGATAATACAGAAATGATTCAGATTGCTGGCAGATTTTTCAAAATCCATATTATGCTGGGAAAGACTAAAAGCAGGGTTCCATACAAATGGGACAAAGAGCAAGATGGATTTTTTAGGAAGTAAACATATGATAAAACAATTCAATATTCAATAGAAAGACTAAAAAATAAAGTTGAAGAAACAGCTCTGAAGTACAACAAAAGCCGGGTGTGGTGGTGCACGCTTGTCATCCCAGTACTTGGGAGGCTGAGACAGGAAGTTTGCAGGTTCGAGGCCAGCCTCAGCATCTTAGTGAGGTTCTCTGCAATTTAATGAGACCCTGTTTCAAAATTAAAATATATATATATATATATATATATATATATATATATATATATGGCTGGAGGTGTAGCTCAGGGGTAAAATGCCCCTAGGTTCAATCCCCAGTACCACACAAAATAAATAAATAAATAAATAACAACAAAGAAATTAGGAGATATAAATTAGCCGGCACTGGTAGCGCACGTCTGTAATCCCAATACTTGGGAGGTTGAGACAGGAAGTTTGCAGGTTCGAGGCCAGCCTCAGCAACTTAGTGAGGTCCTCAGCAACTTAGGAGACCCTGTTTCAGAATAAAAAATAAAATAGGGCTGGGAGTATAGCTCAGAGGTAGAATGCCCCTAAGTTCGATCCCCAGTACCACCAAAATAATAATAACGATAACAATAATAAAAGATAGATGTGTAAACTAAGAGAATAATTCTTTAAAACTGGGAGATCATTGAGTACATATTACATCCAAGACCAATAGGCGTTCTAGAAAACGAAACAGAGGAAGCTGGCAGGAGAAAAGTAGCAAAGAAATAATGCAGGAAAAGTTCCCAGGACCAAAGATTGAAGAGCACCCCTAGTTCCAGATATATTGGATTTAAAAAAAAAAAAAGATCCACCGAAAGCAGTGGATAAAGGGAGCATCGTGAACATTTCCAGAGATAAAATAGCTCCTGTATCAAGCAATGCAGACTGGAATAGCAGTGGATTTCCCAACAGCGAAACAGCACACCAGAAGACTGAAGAAAGGCCTCAAAATCTGGAAGGATAATAACATTCCTCTGAGAAGAAGGTCAAGTATGAAGGTCACATCAAAATATTTTGTGGCCTAGGCCGGGTGTGGTGGTGCATGCTTGTAATCCCAGTACTTTGGGAGGCGGAGACCGGAGGATCCGGGTTCGCGGCCAGCCTCAGCTCTCTCTATCTCTCTCTTTCCCTGTCTCTCTCTTTCCCTGTCTCTCTCTCTCTCTCTCTCTCTCTCTCTCTCTCTCTCT
>PVJS01027670.1:0-26087 GCA_004027185.1 Glis glis
GAGGGGAGGGGAGGGGAGGGGAGGAGAGGAGAGGAGAGGAGAGGAGAGGAGAGGAGAGGAGAGGAGAGACCTGCCCAGGTAAATAAACAAGAGCCCAGAGTGTAGGGGTTTGGCTTCCCATGCCTTCAAGATCTCTGCTCCAGCACTGCTTCATTCCCAGGGAGGGAGGCAGAGGTTGAGTGGAGCAGGAGGGGAAAGGAGGTTTACCAGGCAAGGTTAGTACCATATACTTCAGTGGAAAGAACACAAGTGGACAAAAATAAGCCAGAGAAGCTCCACAATATGAGCTCACACGCTTCTAAGTATGTTTGTTTGTTCCCACATTTTTAATACGTTTATTGGTGCATCGCTGTCACACAACACAGTGAGGTGCAAAGCGATACAAGCACACAGGCACACAGCGCTTGCTGCCTTTCCCTCCGCCCTCCCGGACACGTGAGTGAGCTTGGTGGTGACACCTTCATGTATGGACATAGTATTATTTCAACTGTTCCCTCCTCCATCCTCCTTTTACCCCTCCCCCACCCTCCCCTATCTTCCTTCCACTATTCTACTGGTCTCCCTCCTGAAGTCCCTTTTGTTTCCTATTTTCTCTCTAGCTTCCACATTCTGAATGTTTCCGCTTCTTTTCTTTCTTTCTTTTAATTTTTGATTTTTTAGTAGAGGCACCATTCTATCCTAAGGAACACAATGCTGGGAATTAACTATCCCAGGCTACAGATCTGGAGGCAGAAGCCCTGGGAGCTGCGACAGGAGGATCGCAGGTTTAAGGCCAGCCTCAGCAACTCAGTGAGACCTTATGAGTTCTCCACCATGGACTGGCAAGTAAGAAAGGAATCTTGCGCGCCCAGCTCTATTTTTCTCCTCCTATTCGCCTGAGACCAATTGTGGTGTTCAGGTAGTTTTTCTCTGGATGGTTGTTGATGTCTCTCGAATGGGAGGACGCAGGCATCCTTAAAGGGAAGTCCCCAATGGAAGAACAAAGGAGCTGACAGTCAGTGAGTGGCTTCGCAGTCCTGCTCATCCCTTCTCTGATTTAATAAACTCTGAAGTCATAACCAAGTACCATTGTTATGTGTTCAGCGTCCAGGGACTAAAGAAAGCCTTTGCTACATGAGATTACATATGAGAAGCACTTGCTGTAACCAGTGCAACAGGCACTATTTGAGTTGACTGTTGGCAAGAATGTGCAAACAATAGCCGGGCATGGTGGCGCACGCCTGACATCCCAGGACTTGGGAGACTGAGACAGGAGGATCGCATTTTGAAGCCAGCGTCAGCAATTTAGTGAGACCCTCAGCAACTTAGCCAGGCCCTGCTTCAAAATAAAAAATAAAAACGTAGGGCTGAGGGTGTAGCTCGGAGGTAGAATGCCCCTGGGTTCAATCCCCAATAGTGCACACACACACACACACACACACACACAAAGAATGTGCCAATAACAGTAATACTAGTATTCACTGTATTTATAGTGGCATGCATACACATGGCACAAAGCACAGACCCCTGAGGGGGTTGACGAGAAGGGCAACATGGCCCTGGTGGCAGTGCCCCGGAGCCAGGAGGCAGCCCTCTCCGCTCAACTCAGCCTCTGCCCTGGACCCCAGCTGATCTCGGTTCTTGTGCTACGGCAGCCTCTGGCCTCAAGGGTCACCGGTGGATTCAGTCATAGCACAAGCAGGGACAGGCTTAAGAGACAGGGAAAGATGTTAGGCAGCACAAAAGCTGGTCAAAGACAAAGACGGATGGAGTAACGCAAGAGACTGCAATGGTGGAGCACAACAGCTTCCCTGAGTGAAGGGCGAGCTGGAGGAGCTGCGGGCGTGAATGGGACAGACGGCCAGACGAGGCAGTCACAGGGATCCACCGAGAGGGTCTGGGGGCAGAGCTACATTGAGGCGAACGCTAAAATTTATCCAGAAAATTTCCAACCAAGGACAGACCAATTATCAACAGTAAAAAGTTCTGCAAAGGTCGGAATCACCTAAGAGTTTTTATTAGGCCTCATGTCTCCATGTGTCATCAGGCAAAGCACATGTTTCATTCCGCACACTCACCACTGTGGTCTGGACACCTCGGAGGAAGGCCCGTCTACTTCCGGACCTGGGGATCTCAGCCCATTCATACAGTCCATTTACAGTAGCTGCCAAGCAGGAGCCCGGGCTGCAGGTCCTCAGGGCGCGATGGCGGGGAGCAGAGAGAGCAAGGGCAGGGGAGGAGGGACAATATGTAGTCCCCAAGACCACACCCCAGGGGCCACCTCTGAGCATGGCTGCTGCCAGAGCCTGAGGTCCAAGAGATATTTTACTCTCAAACCATAGCCGCACATAATTAAACACAGTCTTTACCCACAGTGAACAGTCAGGGCATGGGAAAGCCTGACCATGCCCCACCTCACCACTTCATGTTAACCTAAGAATTACACAAAGGGCATTCCCACATTTGAAATGTTCTTTATACTCAGAACCAGCGCACGATCGCTAACCAACTTAAGGATCAATGTGCCAATTTCTCTTTTAGGTCACTGTTACTATCTTTTCCAGAAAAAAAAAAAATGTTTTTCCAAAAACAGGTTACTGAAATTCTGAAGTACAGACAACTACCAAGATACGGATTATTTAAAGACAGACAGACATCTGGCAAGATAGGCACCGAAGGAAGGAGGGGTGCTCAGGGCCCCATCACTCTCCCGAGCAGTGCTTCTCCAAGTGCCTGTGGCCAAGGACCACTTCAGCTTCTATTTCTCATGACATACAAGATACAAGCCCCAATTTTTTGCCAGTAAAACATTGTGTAAAGGTCAGAATCTTCATGAAAAGAGTCAATAAATACAAACTCATCCTGTGAAGGAGAGAGAGACTCTCAAAATAATGTGCTAGAGTCAATAATGAGCAAAGGGATGGCCAATCAAGGATTTGAAGGCAGTGAGTAATCTGAAGCCATCCAAGCCTGTGAAAGAGATTCCAACAAATACTATGGTTTGAATGTGTCCCTCCAAAATTATTTTATGTTTAGTTTGTAATGTATTTATTCTGTGCGTATATACTTTTATTATTGCATTGCAATTATATATCATAGTGAGGTTCAATGTGATAAAAACACATGTGCACAGCTGCTGCCCCTCCTCCCTCCCCGTACATGCTAGAGAAACCAGTGATTTGAACTGTTTCCTTCCTCGGTTCTCCTTTTCCCCCTCCCCTCCCCTATCCCCCTTCTACTATTCTACTGGTCTTTCTCCTCATTTATCTGAAGTCCTTTTTGCTTCTTATTTTCTCTCTAGTTTACACATATGAGAGAAAACATAGGACCCTTGGCTTTCTGAGACTGGCTGATCTCACTTAGCATAATATTCTCTAGTTCCATCCATTCTCCTGCAAATGACAAACTTTTGTTCTTCTTTATGGCTGAGTAGAATTCCATTGTGTGCATACACAACATTTTCTTTATCCATTTATCTGTTGACAGACATCTGTGTTGGTTCCATAATTTGGCTACTGTGAAATGTGCTACTATCAACGTGGGTATGCATGTATCACTGTAGTATTCTGACTTTAGTTCTTTTGGAAAAATACCAAGGAGTGGTATAGCAAAATTCTTACTGGAACTAGATCCCCATTGTCTGATATTAAGAGTTTGGGTAGGCCTTCAGGGGATGAGAAGAAGCTGTGAGAAGCTCTGCCTTCAGGAATGAATTCATGCCCTTATAAAACAGGCTTCAGAGAGAGTTACTTTCTCTCAGCCTTGCCTTCCCACCACGTGGGGATCCAGCAACGGGCGCCATCTTGGAAGCAGAGAGCAATCCTCACTGGACACCAATGCTGGCACCTTGATCTTAGAATTCCCAGCCTTGGAACTGTAAGAAATATGTTTCTGACCTTTGTAAATTATCCAGTGTTGTGCATTTTACTATAGCAGCACAAATGGACTAAGACGATAGGCCTAAAATTACTCTGTTCCCACACGCTTCCTCTTGAATCTCTACTTACCCAGTAACAGCATGTGCGCCAGTACTGGCCACAGCTCGCACCGGGAGCGGCGCTGTCCACAGCCACTGGTGCTCATTCACAACCAATTCTACAGACATGGCAACCGAGGTGCAGCGGGGTCCACCCAGATCTCCACCCACACTTCTAAAAGTAAGCATTCGGAGAAGAAGGTGGAAGTCATAAAGAACAACGTGTTCTGTTGCTGTGCTCTGCGTGTCTTCTCAAACAAATTATAGGGCCACTCATTTCAAAAGTGTCAATCATCTCATGAGGATAGCAATAGCAAAAAAAAAAAAAAAATGTATAACACAGTGTCTTACTGTGCCTGCGGAGCACGGAGAACAGGAACACGGCTCTTATGTGAGAGGAAATAAGAGAATTCCTCACTCTGCGGCCTCCTGGCTGTGTGCTGTGGGGTCAACAACTGCTATAATTTGGATCTTAAATCTCCCAAAATTTGTATGTTAAGAGCTTGGTTCCCAGAGTGTCGCTATTGGGAGATGCTGGGACCTTTAAGAGGTGGGGTCTAGTGGAGGTCTTCAGGTAATTGGAAGTGTGCCCTCAAAAGGGATAGTCGGAGCCAGGCATGGTGGCACAGGCCTGTAATCCCAGTACTTGAGAGGCTGAGACAGGAGAATTACAGGTTCCAGGCCAGCCTCAGCAACTTGGAGAGACCCTCAGCAATTTTGTGAGACCCTGTTTCAAAATAAAAACTAAAATAGGGCTGGGAGGTGTAGCTCAGAGGTAGAATGCCCCTAGTTTCAATCCCTAGTACAACAACAACAAAAAAATCAGCCAGAGAGAGAGAGAGAGAGAGACCCTGGCCCTGAGGTGACCGGCTTTGCTCTGCCATGGGCCCCTCCATGATCTGCTGCCACAGGCCCAAGCAATGAGGCCAGTTGATCATGGACTGGAATGCCCAAAACTGCGAGCCAAAATAAACCTTTTCTCTTTATTAAGTTGATCATCTCGGCTGCTTGTTACAGAAACAGGATGCTGACTGATGCTCCAAACAGAGAGAATGATGGGATCTGCCTCAGGGCCTTACTCTGAGGGTAATAGAGCTTAGTGAACAGGGAGGGACCAAAAGAATACTCAACAAACATTGCCCACGGTGGCCACAAACTTGGCGTCCCTCCCACATGAAAGGAAATGACCCCAGCATGGTTTCCTGCACGCGGACCTTCCTCGTGTTGCGATCTGGAGCTGTCGGAGAGCTCCAGGGGCCACATCTCCACCACACAGCCAGGCAGGAAGAATCCAGATTGGGTGTAGGAACTGACTCGCCCCCAAGTGTAGCCACCAATGACAGGTGCGCGTTTCACCACGTCAAGAGATGCCTATGACATCGCCTTGCACAGCGCCGCTGAAGCTAAAACGAGAGGCTGACGGGCACTGGGTTGAGACTGCCATCGGATGACTCACGCTGGGCTGGCTTGGGCTCATCGCAGGGACCTCTGCAGACCCAAGGAGGCGAGATGCACCCCTGGTTCTCTCTGTCGACACTGCGGACCCTCGGTGAGTCACTCAGTCTTCTGCGGAAGGTGTGCACCGGTGACGGGCAGGCTAATGTGCTGCCTCCCTCGCTGGGAGGAGGGAGCACCCAGCTCTCACCGAGGCGAGCAGAACAGGTGCTGGGAGGGGGGCAGACCATGTGCACTCTTTTCCCATGATACTTCTCCCCCACTGCACCTCCTAAACCCTCTCAACACAGCCCTTGTATCGTCAATGTTTATGCCACTGAGCTCCGAGAGCTATCACTGTTCACAACAGAGAAAGTCATAAGGAATGAGGCACCCGTGGGTCTTTTCCAGCTCTTTGAAAGCTAACGCCTCGAGCTCTGGCAATTCTGAAGGGGAGTCTTGGCATCTTTGTCCATTGCTAGCATCGTCTGCAGCACTTCCCCACCTGCTGTCACCAGTCTGTCCCTCTGGGGCTCGCCCGGGTGCCTCTACTCCACCCCTTGGCTCACCAGCCAGGGTCTCAGAGACTTCACCAGTGACTGCCTGCCGTCACCTGACCTGGGGCTTGTGTGTAGATCCCCCTTGGTTGACATGAAGTCTGGGCTGGCACACGCCTTCGCCTGGCTGGGGCCTTCCCAGGCCATCTCATCCTTCTCTCCAAAGACTGCTGGCTTCCTGCACCAGGAAGGAGGAGACTTCTGTTCTTCCTAAACACTGTCCATCCGGAGCCCTAACCTTCTTCTGTGTTGTTGTCACTGTGTGTGTGTGTGTGTATGTGTGTGTGTGTGTGTGTGTTGGGTGCTTCTCTGGAAATTTCTCTTGATATGCTCTGAAGACTTTTCAAAGGATGCCAGGGTAGGGCAGGACATTGGAGGTCAACTCCCACCAGGGCGCTGAATGTCCCCTGCAGCAGGCAGGCCAGATAATCACTCAGCATAGCCTGGCTCTTCCTCAGTGTCGGGGCCCTCGCTGGGAAGCACCTCCCTTCCATCTCTGGGTCTCATACGGCTTTTACCTATGTACTCGGGTGCTCTGCGGAGCCACCGAAGCCCCCTTCATGCCGCGGCCGAGCTGCTGAGGGCAGCAGGGTGTCCACCCGCTCTTCTCCAGGCGGTCCCCGCACTCTGGCCAGCCCCTCACACTCTCAGAACCTATCCAGGTCCCAGAGTCTTCTGCCCCTGACTCATTCACCCCATCATCTGTCCTCTCCCTCTCCAGTGGGCAGGTGTGACCACCCAGTGAACCTGGGGTCCCTGCTCAGTGGTCCGGACAACACAGAGATCATGTGCAGACAGAGCTAACAATGGCCCGCTGTGGCGTGGCCACAAAGACGCATGTCCTGTGACTTCCCACACATTGGAGTCAGCTCATGTTCAGAGAACGAAAAGCGTGGTACCGAAGTGTGGCGGGCCCCTCCGAGCCGGTCTTGGTGTCTTCATCTGGGACACGAGTCCACTGTCCCTGCTCTGATTAGCTCCTTTCCCCATCCAAGCCCCTCCTCGCATCTGTATCTTGGATGACATCATTCACAAAGATGAGAACAGCCACGTGGTACTCCTTACTAATGTAAGCTAAGTCCACTGGATGAACATCCATGAAGGCTCCCTACCAATCTCACTAACATGTACGGGGGCGGCGGGACGCGGAGGGAAACACACCAAGTGCTGTGTGCATGCACGCTTGTGTCACTTTGAACCTTGCAACACACCAATAAAAGTATAAAAAAACCAACACACTTCATAATGTGCAACTGTGCAGAGTCGGAGCGCCCCTCACCTAACGGAGGAGGACATGACTGAGCCCAAGGGAGCGTCTGACCTCACTGCCAGAGCTATGCATTGTACGCCCTGCTCCAGAGCTTGCAGATCTTAGGTAGAGACATTTTTCTAAGGCTAGCTCCAAGTATCACATAAAGAATGAGGCAGACGGAAGAAAGTAGAAGAATCTGGTTTCTGCTTCCGACTTTGCTGTAAATCAACTCCTGCATGACTTTCCTGTCCCCGGGTTCCTCATTCATAAAATAAGGAGATAGAATTAGACAACTCCCCAAGTCCTTTCCTGCTCAGCTGTTCTTTGACTCCAAACCCGTGTGTGCTACGTTGCTAACATGAGGAAGGAAACATTGTTAAAATACCTTTCTTTTGGTCTGTTTCTGGGAAACAGACCAAATAATGTTATGTTCATACATGAAGGTATCACTACCAACCTCTACCACTACCACTAGCATGCAGGCGTGGGCGAAGGGTGTTAGTGGGGTGGAGTGCACAGGGAAACGCGCCAAGAGATGTTGCCTGCATAGATGAAGGGATCCCACTGAATCACACGACAATGCAAAATCGCATCACACCAATAAAATTATAAATTAAAATACCGTTGCTTCTAGGTTTTTAAGTTTGCCCTATTTGCTGGGTAGTATTTGGTAACTATCCAGCCCAACTGCCGAGGAGGAAAAGCAGATCGCCCCCTCTTTACCAGTCAACATTTGCGCAGTAGTCTCCCGTAATGAGCAGGTAAGTCGGGAACTGTCAGCCACAGGCGGCACCTGCAGCGTCCTCATCCCTGCGAGCTCCGTCTCTGGAGCCACGCACACTCACAGAAGTGGTTCTTAAGCCAGGGCGCACTGGACAATGAGCAGCTATGGGGTCATCAAGGATACTGTCAAACACCACGCAGAGCACGGGACCGTCCCCACCTCAAACTGCTGTACCAGGTCTGAGAAACAACACTGCCAACACATCACCAAAGCCTGTCCCTAAGCGCGAAGTCACACAATGGCTCCAACTCTAATTCTTTTAGTTGCACTGGTCTGCGTGGGAGGCTAGCCGGCTGCACACATCTAACAGAACGGAGGGGCTGAGCATCTCTTACCGTGCGAAGAAGGACGCGGCCACGGAGGTCCCCGTGGAAGTCTCAGTGGCTGTGCAGGAGCCCTGTGAGGCCGGGACACTGCAGGCCGTGGGCTTGTCTGCGTTGTAGCGGTTCAGAGCTGCTTCTGCCAGTCCCTCCCGGCCAGTCTCTGTCATCAGCTGGGAGATCTGACAAGGAAGATGAACACTGAGCTGAGTACCTGCAGCTGCCTGCATTTCCTGACCACTGCCAGTACCCCAGAGGTATGAGGGAGGGAGAGGGAGGCCCGAGGGAGTGGGTTCACAGCCTTCCTGCATGCTCAGCAATGTGTGCACTCTCGGGGCTCCTGGAGGCTATTTTCTGGCATTTTTGCTAGGACACCTCCTTATTTTCATTTAGAATAATGGAATAAAATGACCCCTGGCACTGTCGACTTCATTATGTCTGCATCCCCTCCATTTGGAAAGCACAAGCCATTATCCACATGCTCTCTGCAGCCCAGACCAGAACAGCGACACCAACCAGGAAGGGCCCCAGAGGCCCTCACGCAGAGGAGCAGGGCAAAGGCACAGTTTGGTTAAAGGAGAAGAAGCAGGCGCTAATGAAGAACTTAAGAAATTAAGCAAATTACTGTTTGGTGAGCCGGGCGTGGTGGCGCATGCCTGTAATCCCAGTACTCGGGAGGCTGAGATACGAGGATAGCAAGTTCGAGTCCAGCGCGTGATAGCTTAGCAAGACCCTGTTTCGAAATAAAATAAAATAGGACTGGGGGTACAGCTCAGAGTTAAGACCTCCCTATGTTCAATCCCAAGCAGCAAAAACAAAAACCCTATTTGGTGCCGGCGGTGGTGATCTGCTGTGGAAAGCTGGCAAACGGGTGAGTCTGAGAAGCAAATAAAAATAAACAGAGCCACCAAACAGAAACATGGACAACTATGCTAAACATAATTGGGCTTTATTTTTTACTTTATTTTTTATTTGGTACTGGGGATTGAACCCAGGGGCATTCTAAGTCTGAATTTTTCGTTTTGAAACAGGCTCTGCTAGGTTGCAGAGAGTCTCTCTACATAACAGAGGCAGTCCTTGAACCTGTGATCCTCCCGTCTCAGCCTCCCAAGTGAGGGGATCGCAGGCATGGACACCACAGCTGGCTCAGGAGAGTTTTAGATCATTTCGGTCAACTTCATTTTCCTTCTGGGTCATTTAAATAAATGCCTTCCATTTTATTTGTAAGGATTGTCTTTGTAACAGACGTCCTAGTGAATAATCCCTTCTGTCTAAATCCCCATAAAATGCTAGGAAGAATCATATTTTTGGGCAAAATGAGAATCTGGTATAGAAATATATTGTTGGGAAGTTGCTAATCCCATGACAAATGTGATAATTATGGAGGCAAAGCTGAAATGTGCTATTTGGAAAACCTGTTCTTTGAAATGCCAGTCTACTTGCAAAAGGGGAAAAATGTTAGTTTAAGAGAAAAGGAAACTTCTGTTAAAAAGAATAGTCTTTTGACCCTTCAATGCTAAGTGGAAAACGTTTCTAATCACTTAGAAAAGACGAGTGCCATAAGCAAAGCCCAGGGACAGCTTCCACGCTGTAACGGAGCGGCCGGCAGGTCAGCAGAGGAATCCCATTTGTTAACCTCAGGACGTAAGAACATTGTAGTCGGCATCAGCAGCAGAGGGGCCGTTTACTCTGCGTCCCGTTGACTTGGAACCTCACTCTGCCTCACTCCTGCTCTTACTTGGACAGCCTCAGCGTTATGCAGCTTGAAGCTCTGCCAAGCCGCACTCTCTCTTCCCATTCATTCAGCGCATTGGAAGGAAACTTGACCCAAGTAGGAGAAACTGGAGGGAAGCCAGCAGCCATGGCCTGGAAGACATTCCTAGCACACACTCAGTGAGGGCTGCTGACTCCAGAGGGCTTCACCCGCACCTCTCCTGCGCCTCCTCTGACTGGGAGGGCTCCCCGCTCCCCCAGAGGAATGAGGCAGGCCAGAGGGGGCAGCTGAGGACACAGCCACGCATACTACGTCCCCACTGAGCTCTGAAGCACCAGGCAGTACATGATACCGTCCTGCACCACGCATGAAGTTTTGGGTTCAGTTCAACCTAACACACACATCTGATTTTCTTTTTCTTTCCTTTTTTTTTTTTTTTTGTACTGGGAACTGAAACCCAGGGACATTCTACCTCTGAGCTACACTACCAGCCCTTCTTGTTTTTTATTTTGAAACAGGGTCTCACTAAGTTGCTGAGAGTCTCACTAAGTTGCTGAGGCTGGCCTCAACCCTGCAATCCTCCTGTCTCAGCCTCCCAAGTAGTGGGATTTCAGGCATGTGCCACCACGCCTGGCTTGGCACACATCTGATTTGGACACATGATGGCATTGAAAGCAGTAGGTGAGCCGGGAGATGAGCGCGCTATGCAGGTCGTGGCGCCGCAGAGACTGTGGGGGCTTCTGCCCAGCAAATCTGCTGCTGGGTGGTTGCTTTTCATTACTCCGTTTCTAACCCAAAGTCTGGTGGGAAAGAAATAGAATTCTTCAGCCTCGGTGTATACGGATTGTCCTTGAAGGTGCCTGCAAATCCAGAGAGAAGCCACCAGCACACACATGGTAGTTGGCAAGATGCCTCACAGGCATGGGCTTCTGGGTGATTCCAGATTCCCAAGACTTTCCCAGGATGGATATGAACGTCTTGTGGGCTCATGATTTTCAAAAACGCCATTCAGCAAATGAATCTCAATGCACACATCTCCTTAAAAAAGAGCTGCTGGCTCCCATGCCAAGCAAGACTGGATCTCTGAAAGAACTGAGGCTCCTTGGGCATGGGACACTGGATTCCCAAACCTGTAAGTAGAATCATTCAATAGTCCACTGCTTTCCAAAGCGAGCACCATGGAATGTCTGAGAGCTACGGTGGCCCTCCAAGACCATCATCTCCCACGTTCTTTTCTTTAGATAAGATACCGGAGGGACAGAGGAGTGATTTGCCAAGTCCGTTTGTAGCTGGGAACAGGACTCGGACTCATGCTACTGCTAGAATCTTCCCTCTTCCTCTGTCCTCCTACTCTTTCTAATTAAAAACAAGTGGTGCACACCTGTAATCCCAGAACTTGGGAGGCTGAGGCAGGAGGATCACAGGTACGAAACCAGCCTTAGCAATGCAGCAAGGCCCTCAGCAAGTCAGTGAGCCCTGATTCAAATAAAAATAAATAAAATAGAGTTGGGGTGTATAGCTTGGAGGTAGAATGCCCCTGAGTTCAATCCCCAGCACCAAACAAAAAACAAAAAACCACTTCTTCCTTCCTTCTAATAAAATTTTTCTAACATATCGGAAAAAGTCAAATAATAATAAAACAAACACGTGTATCCACTACCATCATTAACAAACATTATCATTTCATTTATCTTAGAAGGCATTGCTTAAAAGAAGACACACATGTAAAATTGACGTTGAGACTGAAGCCGTGCCTCTGCCAAGAGGCACCCGCCACACACCAGCAGCTTCCCGGGTGCGCGGGCACCTGCGAGGTCAACGGACATGCACTGAGGCTCTAGAGTTCTCTTCCCCGCCCTCCAAACTTTGGATGGGAAATACACTCGTGAAGAGCAGCGACCCAAGCAGCAGACTGGACGAGAGAAGCCCAGAGGTCTATGGTGTTGCAAGCTACACAGTACATTCACTTGCTGGCTCCCGGAGGCCTTCAAGTGTCCGGGGACGCCAAAGCCAGATGTGTGACTTCGATGGCCGTTTCTAGTATAAAAGGCACGTGGCCCATCGCACCCCACTCCACGTTCTTCTTATTCTCTGTGCACTTGGCCGGAAGCCCACCCCCAGGAGTCGGGGTCGGCTCGCTTTGCAGAGTCTGCTGAGGATTCACAGTGGACTTTCTTCTGCTTGTTTCACACGCCACACATGTGCCTCCCCCTGCGGATGCGTGTCGCCTAAACATCCGCGTTCCCATTTGTACCTGCACCCAGTGTCCTCACCAGGGACACAAACTTTCACAAAGAGCATACAGTATTTTGGCTACAGCAGGTGCTAGTTTGCCCACCCCCCCCCACACACACACACACACTCTCTCCACACTCAGGGCTCTGGGCTACCACTGGGTCCTCAAACACACCCATTCCTCCTGTCACAGGGCCCTGTGTATACCGTTGCTCTCTGGAATATTTCTACTTGTCCTTTAGTAGAAATATGATTTTTACTATGCATCTAATAACAGGCATTTTTTCCCATTTCACAACATTACAGGTCTAGGGCTGGTTTGCCCACCACTGTATCCTGAGGTCACCCCAAAGCCTAGCACACAGAGATACTCAAAACGAGTGCCTGGCACAGTTAGGAGCTAGTATTATCTTCCAATCACCCTGCCGTGCTTGGACTAATGCCTCAATATGAGGAGCTCACTACCGTCCCTCCAAAAATAGTGAATCTGCAGGGGGTGATGGCACACACCTGTAATTCCAGTACTTGGAAGGCTGAAAAAGGAGGATGGAAAGTTGAAGGTCAGCCTCAGCAAATTAGTGAGATCCTAATCCCAGTACTTGGGAGGCTGAGACAGAAGGATCACAGGTTCACAGCCAGCCTTAGCTACTTAGTGAGGCCCTTGCAACTTAGTGAGACCCTGTTTCAAAATAAAGAATAAAATAGGGCTGGGGGTGTAGCTCGGAGGTAGAATGCTCCTGGGCTCAATCCCCAGTACTGAAATAAATAAATAAATAAATAAATAAAAAGGGCTACGGGTATGGCTCAGTGGTAGAGTGCCCCTAGGTTCAATCCCAGTATCACACGAAAGGAAAGGAAAGGAAAGGAAAGGAAAGGAAAGGAAAGGGAAGGGAAAGAAAGAAAAGAAAAGAAAAGAAAAGAAAAGAAAAGAAAAGAAAAGAAAGAAAAGAAAAGAAAAGAAAAGAAAAGAAAAGGAGGGAGGGAGGGAGGGAGGGAGGAAGGGAGGGAAGGAGAGAGGGAGGGAGGAAGAAGGAAGGAAGGAAGGAAGGAAGGAAGGAAGGAAGGAAGGAAGGAAGAAGAAATAGTGAAAATCTTGAATTTGCTTATGACCTTGACCATAGAATCTGAACAAAAGCCATCTGGCTCTTACCAAGGTTGGCTCCATGTTGCAAATGGCAAACCGACAGTCACGGACCTTTAACTCCCCACTGAAGGAAAGATTCTGAGAGCTACCAGCATGCGTCAGCCTGGGGGTTCATCCTAAATGGCATTAGTGACCCAGAAAGCCGCCTCCCTTTGACTCTGCCCAGACAGTGGGGAACTCCTAACACTGTCCATTTCCTGTGCAGAGACATCTATGAACGGCAGTCACTTCCTAGTTGGTCGTTAATGAACTACATCTCATGACATAGTACCCACAAATCTTGGAAAACAGAATCTAGTAACATTTTCTCTTACACAATTAATATCTCACTGTCTTGGGACATCTCTTTTATTGTTGTTACTTACAGTGTTGCTTAATGCTTCTATGGTTTTATAAACAATGGGTGTTCAAGAAATATGTTTGATCAACCTTAGCATCAATCAACTCACAATTATCTCAATAAAGATTGATCGCAGCTCGTTTCTAGCCCGTGGGTTGCCTTAGGATGCTTTTACACTGCCCGTTCTTATGCTTTTAGGAAATTTGGACACCTGAATACCCTTTCAAAAAGTCTATATAAACCGGGCATAGTGGTGCATGCCTGTAATCCCAGTACTTGGGAGGTTGAGAAAGGAAGATCGCAGGTTCGAGGCCAGCCCGGGCAACTTTGTGAGACCCAGCAACTCAGCGAGACCCTGTTTCAAAATAAAAAATAAAAAGGGCTGGGAGTGTAGCTCAGAGGTAGAATGCCCCTGGGTTCAATCCCCAGCAACATACACACACACACACACACACACACACACACACACACACACGTGCCTACCTAAAAGGTAAAGTACATTTGCAAAGGAAGTGAATGTGCACAGGCTAAGATGACTCGACGCATCCTCAAATCACAGGTGGCACCTGGCTGGTGGTGCCGACGTGGCTCAGCAGGCGGACAGGTGACAGATGGCTGACCCTGGTGGACAGGACAAGCCCTCCGTGCGGCGATCCCACTCTGCGACCCAGGCACACTAACCTTGCTCAGCTTCTACCCGTATCAGAGAGAGGCAGAAGCAAACCTCACACCTTGTGGTATCTGGATCCGGGCCACTGTAAGGGCCGCTGGCTCTGGCAGGAGTCCAGCAGGCCCCACGAAGGAGCCGCAGCTACGTGAAGCCTCTTCCTCCCACACCAAGGAGAAGCTGTGGAGGACTCTCCAGCCACCGCCAGGGAGCCCGGCCCTCGCCTCAGAGCTTCTCACTGGCACTAACTGCTTCCTTTCAGGCATTATGCTGATTTCATCACTGCTGCGGCCAAGAAACAAAAGAAATGGCCTCTTAAGAAGGAAGGCCCGTGCTCCCTGTGGGGACCATGCTCCTCCCTTCCTTCCACAGTGTCTGAACCGTATGGTGAACGCATGGCCTCTCAGCCTCACTAGCTTGGCCCTCTGCCCTGAAGGTATGGCGCTAACCTGTTGATCCCAATAGATGTTAATCTCACCCCCCTATGTCTTCTCTGTGCAGAAGCCGGGGGACCCAGATCCCCAGGAATGCGTTTCAAAGGCAGGGCTGGGCATTCTATGGACAGTTCTGAGCCCATCCCAGGTTTGTGCCAGGGGCCAGAGCCGACATCAGCGAGCCAAGTTTTTTGTTTAGAAGCCTGAGCAGATATTGTAGTGGGTTAACTATCGCTGTGTTCTTTGGGCTTGAATAAAATGTACCGGAAACCAGGCAATAAGATAGACTTTCCTCTATCTCACCAAAAAGGTTTCAGGCAACACACAGCAGCGGCACAAAGAAATGGCACAGGACTCTGCTCTGCAAGGTGTCTGGAGCCGTCACCTGTGGCCTCCGGCGGGGGAGAGGAACCAGGAAGCAGCGTCCACTGGGCACAGGGCTTCCGTGTGGGATGTTGACGAGCTGGGGAAATGGCCGCACAACAGAGAGCTGCTTGACACTACTGTGTGCTTACAAATGCCCAGGATGCTCCGTTCTAGCTTACGGATATTTTACCATTATAAGGAAATCACCAAATCGTGGTTTCCTTGCAAACTGTCCCAGGAGGCTACACACCTGCTGTGCTGTGTAGAGGGGTGGGCACAAGGACTATCCATGGGGGGCAGTGTCAGAGAAGAGGCAGCAGCCCAGACCTTCTGTCCTCTGGGAACCGTGATATGTCTCTACAAGTGCCATGTTGTTGCGTGGTAACCATAGTGACAAAAGGACAAGATGGCATCTGGCCCACGCGGAGGCCTGCAGAAGAGCGTGGGTCTGAGCCCTCCGTGGAGAGACAAAGGGGAGGGGAGAGAGTGCAGAGAGCGGGCAGGCTGGGGACATGGGCTGAGGAAAGCTCCATGTAGTCGGCTCTCTGAGTAAACGTTACTTGATTTTGATTGCACAAGTTAAAGGCCATCTTTCCTTATCTCCCCCGGCACTGCCAAGTCACGCCTGCCGGGCTGGCTAGCGTTAGTTTTCCTAATGGAGTCTTCCGGAGCTGGGCTGGTTCCTACCCTTCGCAGGCTCGGAGGTTTCCTCTTAAACACTTACATACAGCAATTCTTTTTTGTGTGTGTGTGGTACCGGGGCTTGAACCCAGGGGCATTTTACCTCCAAGCTACACCCCCGGCCCTATTTTTTTTTACACTTTATTTTGAAACCCGGTCTCACGAAGTTGCGGAGGGCCTCACTAAGTAGCTGAGGCTGGCCGCGAACCCGGATCCTCCGGTCTCAGCCTCCCAAGTACTGGGATTACAAGCGTGCGCCACCACGCCCGGCTTTTTTTTTTTTTTTTTTTTTTTTTTTAGTGCTGGGGATTGAACCCAGGGGGGTTCTACCTCTGAGATACCCCCCCTTTTTTTGAAACAGGATCTCACTAAGTTGCTAAGGCTGGTCTCCGACCTGCGATCCTCCTGTCTACGTCTCCCAAGGCCTGGGGTTACAGCCGTGCGCCACCACGCCGGTCAGCACCTCATTTTTCCTAGTGTCCTCTGCATGCTAGCTTGCTCCAGGCCTGGCCCTGTCCCCATGCCTCCCGTGCACACAAATCACCTCTGAGATTCTGTGGCTGGCCTTGAGAAGCACAGATAAACTCCTCCCTGTGCTGACCGGCCTACCACCCCTGGGCTAGCACCAGCAGGCCTGGATGGGATTCTTGCGTACCAGGGCTGGACGTTTGATTACCCTTATTATCTTTGCTGGCTTTGGCTATAAATTTTATTAGTGGCCATAAAATTACCCATCCACAGCATTTGACTCGGTGACCTCTTGCAGAAGAGAATTCCACAACTGGCGACACACACACGGGGCCTGCCTGTGAGAGCGGCCTTCTCCTCACCCCTAATTTATGACCTCACCTGCGCCCTGTGTGAGCCTGTGTGATGAGCCCCAGCCAATGGGAGAGGCACTGGCTTCCATGACGGCTGTTATCGGGGCTGCGATCTGGCCCCCCAGTACCTACTCACTGAGGTTCCTTTGTCCTTCATGTTGCTAGGAGGTAAGAAGGGCTCGAGGCACAAGACAAGCAGAGGGCCAGCTGTCATCCTGGTTCAGACTCTTCCCCTGGCGTGCACCGTGCCAACACCTGCAGCTTCAGGCAGAGTTCAAATGTGCTTTGTAAAGAATCTCTTTTTTCCGCCAGGAATGGAGATTGAACCCAGTGGTGCTTTACCACTGAACTATATCCCCAGCCCTTCTTTTTATTTATTTTTAATATTTTTATTGGTGCACTGTAATTATGAATCATAGTGAATTTCCATGTGATACAAACACACATGCACACAGCACTTGGTGTGTCTCCCTCCCTGTAGGTGCTAGTGAGATCGGTAGTGAAACCTTCGTGTATGAACATAACCTTATCTAAACTGCTCCCGTCCTCAAAACCCATTTTTCTCCTCCTTGTCTTCCTCCCCCAAGCCCCTTCCACTTTTCTACTGGACTCTCCTTATTTAACTGAAGTCCCTTTTGTTTCCCATTTTCTCTCTATCTTTCACATATGACAAAAAAAAAAAAAAACACATGACCCTTGACTTTCTGGAACTGCCTGGCCCTTTTGTAAAAGATTGATTTTATGACAGGGTCTCACTAAGTTGCCCAGGCTGGCCTGGAACTTGGGATCCTCCTGCCTCAGCCTCCTGCTTACTGGGATTACAGGCATGCACCACCACTCCTGGCTAAAAGAATCTCTTATAAAACAAAGGATGAAGTCTTACCATCAAATTTGGAGTATTTCTGTACATGCCTTTTAAGTCACCTTGTAGGTGGCATGTTGAACAATACTTTGAACCCCTGGGTATATTTTGAAGAGTGGCTTCAATAATACAAGGAGTCCTGTGACATGAGAGAGGACTTCAGATCAAGTGACATCAGGGGTCCTCATAGATCAGCATTATAATCACGACCACTTTTTTTTCTTTTGGTGGTACTAGAGATGGAACTCAGGGGCATTCTACATCCAAGCTATATTCCTAGTACTATTTTTTTTTTTATTTTAAAACAGTGTCTCACTACTTGCTGAGGCTGGCCTTGAACCTGCGATCCTCCTGTCTCAGCCTCCTAAGTACTAGAATTAGAGGTGTGAGCCACTGGAATTACAGCTGGCTCCTCATGACCATTTTTGAGTGCTTACCACCTGCTACATTATATGTGTTGCCACGTTTTATACTGACAACAGCGCTGTGAGGCTGGTACCATTGCTCGCAAGTAAGAGCTTCAATTTGTCTGCCCCATGGGGAAGCCCTGGAGCAGGGGCTACCATGGGACTTTGTTTCTCCTTGAGAGAGGGGTTGGGGTTTATGTTGTGGGCACCACATTCACTGTGGTGCAGATAACATCCAGCTCCCGAACTGTGGTTAGCCCCTGCAGAAGATGGCTAACAGGCAAAGAGATTTGATACAGGAAAAGGATCATGGGAAGAATTTCTCAATATGCTCTACAAGGCTCTCTCTAGGGGTCTGTTATTTTCTTTAATGATCAAATGAAGATAAAGTCAAATGGTCCAAATCTTTTTTTTTCTTTTTTTTTTTTTTTTTTTGGCGGTACCGGGGATTGAACCCAGGGACGTTCTACCTCCGTGCTACACCCCTGGCCCTATTTTTTATCCTTTATTGAAACCGGGTCTCACGAAGTTGCAGGGGGCCTCACTAAGTAGCTGAGGCTGGCTGCGAACCCGGATCCTCTGGTCTCCGCCCTCCCAAGTACTGGGATTACAAGCATGCGCCACCACACCCGGCTGAGATCCCAAATCTTAATGTAACTGATTTCTCTTTCCATTTCCCAGCCCTGATTTCAGAGTCAGGTCGGAGGCTATTCCCAGGTGAGCCACCGAGACCTGGAGGACAAGCCCCTTCCGCTATATTCAGAGTCACCTGGGTCTGTTCTTCTGCGGGGGAAGGTCACCATTGTCCCCAATCCAGAATGGAGTGCTTTTCTCTGCAGAGGTGGTCAGCACGTGTCTCTCAGAGGCTGCCCCTTCCCTGCGTCCAACTCACTGTTCCACATCTAAATCTTGGGGTATGCTTGTTTCGTGAGTATTGGCTTGGAAAACTCCGAGAAGTGGCCCTGGCCATTCAGTGTGGGGAAGGGTGGACAGGACACGTGTCCTGAGGCACTAGACAGCCTCAGAAAACTTAGCAATACTCGCAGCAACTTAGCAAAACCCCATTTAAAAAACATATGTGTGTGTATGTGTATATATATAAAATAGGGCTGGGGATGTAGCTGGAAGGTAGAATGTGCCTGGGTCCCATCCCCAGTAAAAATAGTCATGATTATAATGCTGATCTATAAGGGTACCTGATGTCACTTCCTCAAAGTTCTCCTAAGCCAAAGTCCTCTCTCATGTCAACTGGACTCCTTGTGTTACATATGCCATTGAACGTGACTGATGCCAATCTGCAAAATATGCCCAAAGGTTCAAAGCTACCAAGGAGACCCGCAGTGCAGTGCAGCCCGGAATGTAAAAGGCGCACTCCCTGCAGGCACCTCGCTTCCACGGGACCTACAGACAATACTTGGTTGCAAATGGCCCAGCAAGGTCTGCAGAAGAGCCGGGGAAATGAGGGAGAAGGGGACCTTGCATTCTGAGTGAAGAGAAGAAACAATGTCAGGTACCTAACAATACTCGTAAGCAGGGATACGGCGCACTCTTGCGTGCACACAGACACACCCCTGAGGATGCCGGGGATGGTGGAGAAGAGAGCCCGTAAGACGGGAGTAAGGTCTGTGGGTGCTGGAGGCCAGACACCAGGGACCGTCAGAGAGAGTATACAGGGCTCAGATCGCCGAGGAAAGTGCTTCTCCTCACTGGGGATCCTTCAAGGGAGCCGGCAGCACTGGGCTGGCTCTGGGTTGCACAATTCGCCCTGCTCTGCCCTGATCAACTCACAGCATGGCCACAATGGGAAGATGCCCAAACTGCAGACAGGTTGGACCCACACCAAATGGTCAATGTCACTCCGGTGCCTGGTCAAGAGCATGTCTGGCATGGGGCTCTTGGTGAATGCTGCTTCAATGAGAAGAACTCATCCCGGGACTAGCTTGGTTGCAACGACACAGGAGGCTTTGGGCAAATCGTGTCCCTTCTCTTAGCCCCAGTTTCCCCAGCAAGGCGAACTCAAGTCTCTGGGGTAAAATGAGATCATGCCCCAAGTGTGCCCTGTGGTTCAGAAAGTCATCAACAACAAACATGAAGCAGGAACATTTAGAAATACCCCTATTACATCTTGAAGTGTGTCTCTAATTTAACATCTGAGTGACCTTTATGCAAAACCTTCCAAGCATACCTATGACGACAATAGCAGCAACCCACTCCGCCCTGTCCTGAACAGCGGTGTCAAGCAAGGCATTCAGTTGCACGTCAGCTGGCTGTCTCAGAGCCATGCACTGGCTTTCGTGGTTCCAGTTTTGACTTGAGCTCATAGTGCCTGTTTACCGACTGTAAAAATGCCAAATCCTACACAATATGGAAAGAAAACGGAGCTAGCAAAGTCCTTTCGTGTATTCTAGGTCAACTTTCATGTCTAAACATGAAGACACTGAGGCCCAGACTGGTTAGCTGAGGGTCCAAAACCATACGTCTAGTCTGTGACAGCTGGTTACCTGCGGTAGCTACTGATAGGTATCCAAAAGGCAGTCACAGGGCAGCAGCATTCTAACACGAGTGGGAATCTCAGAAATACAATGGAGAAAGCCAGTCTCTGTGGGTGAGCAAGAAGCCAGGGGCCCAGTTCTGCACAAATGGCCCACAGTGGGGCCTCAATACAGTCAATTAACCTCTCTGCATCTCAGCTTCCAAAATCAGAGATGTGCCATAAGGAATATAAACTCGAAACTCTCTCAAGCACCCTCCTCCTCAAATAAAACTTTAAACCTCTCATTGAAAATTTGCACACGAGTGAGCAAGCGTCTGTGGGCTGACCTCTATGAGCCTTCTGCGGATGTCTGGAATTATTCTTTTGTGCATTCCCCTCCGAGTCAAGGATTGCATGCTATAAAGCAGGGGTTTCAACTTTGACACATTCCTGCACATC
Organism: Glis glis; assembly: GCA_004027185.1. Lineage (NCBI taxonomy): Eukaryota > Metazoa > Chordata > Mammalia > Rodentia > Gliridae > Glis > Glis glis. The sequence goes on from PVJS01027670.1 coordinate 20,906, forward strand.
CAGAATCCAGAGAAGAGCTTGTTGGGTTGCTTACTGGGGAACTCTGGAGATCATTAACCCTAATCAGAACTCACCCTAATCTTGTCATCAGGCTCAGGACATTTTGTGTCTAATGGTTTTCTAAATCAGTTCACCCCGAGGATTTGGATTATTAACAAAATATACTCATTTACATGTACATATTTCCATTTCGTATTTCACTAGTAAAAAATAACACCAAGGATGCTTTAAGAAGCTTAATAATGTTTGGGTATCCATTAACTCAACTTCCTTAACCCCGACTGCTCAAGTTTAGGGAGATAAGTGGAAGCTAGGGGAAAAACTGGGACACAAGAAAGACTCCAGGTAAAGGAAGAAAAACCCCAGTGGAGTGATGGAGGGGTGCAGGGGAGGGTGGGGGAGGGAGTCTTGATGAAGGAAACACTTCAAAGGGTACTACGTCCACATCTGAAATCATCAGTGTCCATCTCAATATCGTGTATGGGGAAGGGCAGGGAGTGGGAGTGGGGTGGGATGGGGGGAGCTCACCAAGTGCTGTGTGCATGTATGTCCCTATCACTCTAAATTATGATGTAAGACTACCACACACCAATAAAAGTATGTTTTTTTAAAAAAAAATTCTGGACCTCACGAGGTATCAAACAAACACGTGTTATAAAACAAAATTCCCAAGTTAATTTTTTGCCTCTGTCAGATTCCTCCAAGTCTGTACAATCTTATCAGCACCTTCCCCACGCTTTTCTGCATAATTAACGGAATCAAAGATTTACTGTGGGAACTGACAGCAGCCAACTCTGAAACGCCACCACATCTTCACCAAGTCAACGTTCTGCTTTGTTTTCTTGTTGAGGCCGTAACATCCCACCGTGCCCTGATTTCTTCACTTGGCGGTTCTGCTCAAATTTCTTCTCTGTTCATCTAAGATGTTGCTTTTTTTCCTCTTCTTTTGTGTATGCTATGGCTTTTCCCAAAGCTCAGCTATACTTTCCACTTGTTGGAACTTTATAATATGGGTCAGGCCCGGCAAAGTCAATCCCAACTAGCCGATTGTGAGCGTATCTATCTAGACTGCCGAGCCAGCAGGCCTGGCATTCCCCAGCACCCCAGGGACCCAGCCAGTGCGCTTTATTCTCAAACAGAGTCGGACTTGGGAGTTCATCGCTTCCATATCTGCCCTTTTGTTACAGACCTCGAGTCCCTGGAGTCTGCTATTTAAAACAGACCTGATCTTTGGGGATTCTTGTCTTTCATACACACTTGAAAAGCTATTCATCTAATCCTGAGTTAAGACTCTCAACTGCAATAAAAAAAAAATCAGTCTTGTTGCAAGTCCCCCAAACTGAATTATTCTCTTAACGACCTTTTGAGAGAAAGCACCGATATGTCAGCGAAACCTGTCATCCTTCCCTCTCCCAGTCCCCAAACCATGGCTCCACCCTTACCACAAGGCAACTTTCAAGTCTGTGGTGCTTCCATACCTGCAGGGCAATTATACAAACAGGCCCGGGTTCTCAGAGTGTCAATGTGGCATCAACGAGGCCATCTCCGAGAGAAGCCGGTGGCCCCAAACTGCAACTTTCAACACAGATTGAGAATACACAGCCCTTGGAGGAACCCTCAGAGAGTAACATCTCCATTTTGGAAGGTCAGTCCCATGAGGGCAAGAAATACATCCTCCCTTTTGGAGTGACCATTACTACCCTAAACAGACCTCTTGGTGTGAGTATTAAAAAGTATGCTATTAGAATTTCTACATGCTCACCACCAGCAGAATCCCAAAACCTTTGTAAGAGTGAAAAACGTAAACGCTTTTTAGTTAGCTTAAGATGTAGTAGATCCTCAGCCTGAGATAAGAAAGAAATACACACCCATGTGTACACAGAGGGGTGTGCACGCGCACACCTTAACTGCTCCTCCCCCCGGGAGAGGGCTCATGCGGTGTGTCTGGGGGAGCATGGAAGCAACTCCTGGGTGGGGAGGGTCCAAGGAAGAGCGAGCGAGACACAGACACATCTGAGAACCAGCAAACAAGCCCACGGGGGACATCACAGAATAAAGAACCTCAAAGGAGATCAGTCCCAAAAAGAACACAGCCAAAATGTGGGATTCCAGGTTATGGAAGCTTCTTTCCTCTCTACACCTTTAAGGACAATATAAGTGGTCACTGCAGACAGTGACACCAGCTCAGAACTGAAGGGGGGAGGGGTCCCAGATGCCTGGAAATCTCTTCTTGACCATGAAGTTTGGGGGTTTTGTTTTTTTTTGGGGGGGTGGTACTGGGGAATTGAACCCAAACACATTCTACCTCTGAGCTACATCCCTAGCCCTTTTGAGTTTTTATTTTGAAACAGAGTCTTTGCTGAGGCTGGCCTCAAATCTGCGATCCTCCTGTCTCAGCCTCCCAAGTACTGGGATTACAAGCATGCGCCACACACCTGGATCATGAGTTTTTTGATTTGTAGACTTGCCTCATGGCTAGAAGCTAAACCATCACAGCCCTCTAGTCAACTCAAAGAGACCTTAGCCCAGAATGAACTTAGCAGGGATCACACATGCCCGTTTTCTCAGCTGATTTCTGTCTAAGCCTTCAGTGTTATACGCCTATGGCAATCGTATGTTTTCCATTTTTCAGGTTCATTCAACTTAAAGGATTTCTTGCTATTCCCCTGAGAATGTCCACACACGTCAAATTCCATCTCCTATTTGTGGGTTCGGGAATCATGCTCACTAGAGGTTACAGACGATCAGTTTTTAGCTAGTCATTGGAAAGGAAAAGGTGGTATTTATGAAAGATGCTTTATCTTCAAATTCTAGAAAAACACTTTCCTGTGATCCAGGTCACCCTGGGGATCCTTTGCCACATTCAAGGGTCAAACATAAAAAGGCCGTGGTGGGAACGAGGGGCGTGGGCTCTCCACCCGGCCAGGCTGCCAAAGCCGCAGACAGGAGGGACCCCGCTTGTTTAAAGGAACTTTGTTCTTTGGGTGCTTTGTTTAAGTCCCAGAGTGGGAGATGACCCACAATAAGCTGCTTGAACCTTTTTTCTCTGTAATTCTCCGGTTGAAATACAGTATGTGGGAGTTCTTTCAAGAGTAGTTATGCAGGTCTTTTCAGAGGCTCAATTTGAATACTCCACAGTTACCAGTTGGGAGTAGAGCTGCCCACAACAGCTTGAAAGGGCAGGGAGGCCTTGCCAGCCTTCTGGGGCCTCCGCCTCCCTGCCCTCGACGAGCCCCGCCCCGCGAGACCGGCCTCTTCCCTGTGGACCTCAGCTATTTACTCGGCTGCTTATCTCCTGGAAGCTGGAGTAATAAGAACAAACTCAGCTAAACTAAATTGGCCCTTTGTTTGCCATTATCATAAAAATTTTATGTAGGAACTAATAAAAACATGCTTTACGTGCACAGTTACATGGGTTGCATAGGCAATAACATCCAGACAGTTATATCCATAAATTCAGTTATAGACACTTAGGAATAAATATTTTATCTTTGCCAGTATTTTTGTTTATTGGAAGGAAGGTGTGAACACAGAGGCATACAGCTGATCTGTGACTTCTAAGGGCCCTTAAGTCTCCCCACCCCACCCCCCGCATGCCTCTCTGTGAGATCAGAGAGGGCCTCGCAGAAGTTTCTGGGTAATTTTCCAATTCTTTAGCCTCTTAAGAACTCTGCATCAATCAGACCCCCTAATACATGTCAGTGGAAAGCTTTTGAACAAATGCTTTAAAAAATTAGTCACTTTTGAAATGAGTTCAGGATTTTTCTTTGAAATTTTAAAGCAAACAAAAGCTGGACATGGTAGCACACACCTGTTACCCCAGTGGAGGCTGAGACAGGAGGATCACAGGTTCAAGGCCAGCCTCAGCAACTTAGTGAGACTCTGTTTCAAAATTTTAAAAATATAAATAAAAAGGGCTAGGGGTGTAGCTCAGAGGTAGAGTGCCCCTGGGTTCAATGCCCAGTAAGAGGAGGAGAAAGAAGAGGAAGAGGGGGAGGGGAGGAGGGGAAGGGGGAGGAGGGAGACAAAGAATATAAAGTTAGAAAATATTAAAATTAAATGTTATTTTTAAAGTCCTTTTTTTCTTTTGGTCTATAACTTGCGGTTAAAAAAGCAAAGGTAAGGTTAACCAGGTGAAAAGGAGAAATACTTAGAACAGTCAAAGAGAAAACCTAGCCGGGCGTGGTGGCACAAACTTGTAATCCCAGTACTTGGGAGGCTGAGACAGGAGGATTGCAGGTTCGCGGCCAGCCTCAGCTACTTAGTGAGGCCCTCTGCAACTTAGTGAGACCCTGTTTCAAAATAAAGAATAAAAAATAGGGCTGGGGGTGTAGCTTGGAGGTAGAATGCCCCTGGGTTCAATCCCCAGTACCGCAAAAAAAAAAGAGAGAAAATCTATGTCAACAGTTACCAGAGGAGGATTAGAAAGGGTTATAACGTGATTCCTACGTGCCTTCGGAGCCCTGCAGCTTCTCCATGGGCCCACAGCAGACTCCCCTCCACATAAAACTGCGCTCTCCCAACGCAAGAAGCCATTTTCTTTACATTTAGATTCCTTCATTTCCAAAAGAAGCAACGTCCCCGGTTTCTAGGACCTTTATAAAAATGGCATCTTCTATCGCTCTTCCACCATCCCTCAGTTTCTTAGAGTAAATACTGAAGAAGACATTCGTGAAGAGCATTTGAGAGGGAGACTGCAGGGAGAAAGGAAGGGACAGAGTGTTGTAGCTCTGATTTTTCTTTCTTTAAGTAGGCTTTGACAAACTGTCGAGCTTCTCTGTGAGTGAGTGTTGCCATCTGAAAGTCCTGTCAATAATCCTCAGTGTGTATTGTGCCTGCCACCTAAGGGGCCCCTTTTGCCTTGTATGTTTTATACTTAGTAACGTACATCGACATACTTCACGTGAAGCAGGTTGCTAGGAGAGAAGAGCCAGAGTGCTGAACGTGCCTGCTCCTGAGCTAGCCCCTCCTGAGATAGCCCCTCCTGGGATAGCCCTCTCCTGAGCTAGCCCTCTACTGGGATAGCCCCTCCTGGGATAGCCCTCTCCTGAGCTAACCCTCTCCTGAGGTAGTCCTCTCCTGAGATAGCCCCTCCTGGGCTAGCCCTCTCCTGAGATAGCCCTCTCCTGGGATAGCCCCTCCTGGGATAGCCCTCTCCTGGGATAGCTTCTCCTGGGATAGC
>PVJS01027671.1:0-26097 GCA_004027185.1 Glis glis
GTGAGGCCCTCCACAACTTCGTGAGACCCGATTTCAAAATAAAATATAAAAAAATAGGGCCGGGGGCGTAGCGTGGAGGTAGAATGCCCCTACGTTCAATCCCCGGTACCGCAAAAAAAAAAAAAAGAAAGAAAGTAAATAAAGGAAGGAGCAACCAAAGTAGGCAGACTAAATCAGTGACTATGAATTAGAAATTGTTGAAGTTGGATGGTGAATACATTGAGGTTACTTAGTATTCTCTCTCTCTCTCTCTCTCTCTCTCTCTCTCTCACACACACACACACACACACACACACACACACACACAATCATATACATATATATATATATATATTTGAATTAAAAAAAGAAGCAATGTATATACATCTATCATCATCACCAAAACCATCATCAACACCATCAGATTCTGGTGGGAGCTGAGGAGTGAGGCAGGTGATGTCCAGTTCTCCAGGAAGGGGGATCAGCAAACGCCAGCTCAGGTTCCAACCAAGAGGGCTGGGCCCAGGCAGGGAAAGAGAGCCAACTCAGCTACTGAACACAGGTGAAAGCCCAGACCAGCAGGTAGATTCCAGGATGCTGAAGGTCAAATCATGTCAGCAGGTAAGAGGTCATCCAGGCACAGGGTGGCAGGAGGCAGAGCCTAACCCCAAGCAATACTCAGACATCCTTGAAGAAGGGAACCTGTCCTCCACTGGCCAAGGATAGTAGTGGAGGGGGCAATTAGAGACAAAAAAAAAAGGAGCCACAATAGTGATGAAAATCCTCCTACCTAAAAGGACCAACATGTGGCAGGTCATGACAAAGATTTCTGCATTAAATCAGGTTGCGTGGGGGACCCTGAGTCAGGAACAGCAGGAGCGGGTTCCACGCTCTGCATTTGGTTTGGAGGGGTTCTGCTGCCCTGGTTCCCCAAGATCTGGGCTAAGCTGTAGACACCCCCAACCCAGGACAAGACCAACTAATTGTAAAGGGCAGGGTGTGGTAGTAGCCCAGGAGAAGATCTAAGCAATACCAGAGGGAGGATTAAAATACTGAACATGAGTCACTGACACAAACTTTTTTATTACACAATTAAAGAAGAAGGTGCCTACATCATTGAATATGTATTAGAGTAATTGGTTGTATTTTTATTGCATTTGCAGTCTGTTCCCTTACAATCTGTGAGCATGGCTTCATGCACATGTAGCATCGTTACATGCTCCCAGCTTTTCAAAGTAGAAATGCCCTTCCGCCAGCCAGGAGCAGAGGCGTGTGTCTCAGCACCCCTCATCTGCTGAGCAGCAGGGCTGGTCATCTGAGGGTTTGGGGGACCGGGTCCTGTAGGCTGAGAAGCTGGTATGGACTCGGCCTTGTGTGTGGACAATATTATAAGAAATAAAATAATCGGAGGACTCAACTTGCCCAACCGCAAGATGAGAGACAGCGTAGGACATGGTGGTGCATGCCTGTAATCCCAGTATTTAGGAGGCTGAGACAAGAGAATTTCAGGTTTCAGGCTAGCCCCAGCAACTTAGCAAGACCCTGTTTCAAAATAAAATAGGGCTAGAGGTGTAGGTCGGAGGTTTAATGCCTCTGGGTTCAACCTCCAGTACAAAAAACAAACAAACAAACAGAAAACCACAACCTCAAACAAATAAAAATAAATGCCAAAATATTAAAATACAAATAGGCTATTTCTCAATATGAAAGTTCCCAGTTGGAAAATTCATCATGCGAGAACACAGAGATAGCAGCGGGGTGGATGGTCTAAGGCCTGGCCTTCATGTGGTGGGCTAGCCACCCATGTGCCCTGTGTCTTCAGGCTCAATCATGTCTATTTCATTGTTTCATCCCACAGGTGTTAAGGCAGCAAGAAAGGGTGTCAGATCCATAACTTAGCTATTGCGAATTATGCTGCTATTAACATGGGGATGCATGTATCACTATAGTATCCTAACCTTAATTCTTTTGGAAAAGATACCAAGGACTGGCATAGGTGGGTCATTTGGTGGTTTCATTTCTAGTCTCTTGAGGACCCTCCAAACTGATCTCCCGAGTGGTTGTACTAATGTACAATCCCACCAACAGTGTATAAGGGCTCCTTTCCCCCCACACCCTCACCAGAATTTATTATTGTTCCTATTCTTGATTATTGCCATTCTAACTGGAGTTAGTTGGAATCTCAATTAGTTTTGATTTACATTTCCCTGATTGCTAAGGATGTTGAGCAGTTTGCCATATATTTGTTGGCCATTTGTATTTCTTCTTTTTAGAAGTGCCTATTTAGTTCAATGATTGATTGGGTTATTTGCTTTTTCAGTATTAAGTTTTTTGAGTTCTTTTTTTTTTTTTTGCGGCGCTGAGGATTGAACCCAGGGGCATTCTACCTTAGAGCTACACCCCCAGTCCTTTTTTTTTATTATTTATTTTGAAACAGGGTCTCGCTAAGTTGCTGAGAGCCTCACTAAGTAGCTGAGGTTGGCTGCGAACCTGCGATCCTCCTGTCTCAGCCTCCCAAGTACAGGGATTACAAGCGTGCACCACCATGCCCGGCTTGAGTTCTTTATATATTCTAGATACTAGTCCTCTGTCCAAGGAGTATCTGGCAGAGATTTTCTCCCATTCCTAGGCTCTCTCTTCAGACTCTTGCTTATTTCCTTTGCTGCACAGAAGCTTTTTAATTTGATGCCATCCCATTTATTGATTCTCGGTTTGACTTCCTGAGCTTTAGGCGTTTTGTTGAGGAAGCCGCTACCTGTGCCTTTATGTTAGTTGGGAAGCTGCCTGTGGTGTGGGAAAACCCACTTAGGAACCACATCCTGGTTTCCTCTCCTGCCTCTGCTCAGTTCTCACTCCCCAACAGGGTCCTCTTCTTGGTGACAGTGGGGTCACCATGACAGCACCACATGCCTCAGAAACCCTTGTCCAACCTACTAAGAATAACTCTTAAAGAAACCCAGCATCTCCACTCTCCCAAGGAGCTTCATCAGCATTTGAAAGCTGCTAATTAAAGACCAAGATGCTCCTGGAGCTGGTTCTCTGGGTGCTGGGATTAGTCTCCAAGGAGTAAGAGAGAAAGACAGAGACTCTGCTGGGGGTGCCCAGTCTGGGGACAGTCTTCATTGACACCCAGGAAATCAGTGACCCTCCAAAGGCCCTTTCATTTCCTTGTGGAGCCGTTTGTTGCTTTGGTAAGGACTGAAGCCTCGTTGTGGTTGACTGGGCGATTCGCAGCCAGACTGTGAAGCTACAGCTCATCCTGCCCTGTATCAGGGTGAACTATCTGGCATTAATTGGGGCTAATTAATGTCTCTACACAGAGGCTTTCAGGTATCCGTGTGGATGGAGGATCACTCCAGCAGGAAGCTCAAATGCCAGTGTTGGCCTGTGACCACATTTATAGGCCCTTCGAGACACGGGTGGTTCCCTCCCAGAGCTGGCCTTAGGCCCACATTTGGCTCTTTACAGTGTGAGAGTGTAAGGACAACGAAAGTCAAATCATGCACCTGCCTAGGATGTGCACCCCTGGCCTCTGAAGAGCACCCTCCCTGCACCCATGCATGCAGGGGCTGCAGACCTGCCCCCCCCCATCAGTCTCCTCTTTGCCACAGGCCCAGGCTGCTGAGTCCCGCAGACCTGCGCTCAGGGAATCATAGAACCCTGCAGTTTCCACATGGAAGTGGTGAAGGGAACCTAGTCCCATGTGTGACCCACTGCCTCCCCCACCATGGGCCTTGGGTGGGAAACGCAGGAAGAGGCTTTGGAGAAAAGAGTTAGGGACAAGAACTGAGGAAGGAGAGGCGCCTGGGGAAGGGATCTGTGCTGTCTGGCCAGATGGGCAGAGCTAACCCTGTGAAATGCCATGTCAGGCCTCCTCATGAGGTTCCAGGACCTGCCTGCCCCCCTCCTCTTCTATGTTCTTCCGCTGCCCACCCGGACCCATCAAAACTCTCCAACCTCTATGATGGTCCCCACGCCACATCTCTATGCCCCACCTCATCCTGGTCCTCCTAATGCCTGCTGGTCTTTCTCTTCTTCTCTGCCCTGACCACCCCATCCAAACCAACCCCCTGCCCCTCCCTCCCTCCTTATGTCGCTTCGTTGTTCTTCAAAGTACATTTCAGTATCTGATATCACCAAATCTGTGAAGTTCTGTCTCTACTCCTGCCCCATGGCAGGCATAGGGAGGGTCTGCTGCACACAGTAAGTGCTCAATAAATACTTGTCGAACAAGGGAATGCATGAGTGCTGTCCCTGCCTGCCCACCCCTGCTTCCCCATCCACGGTCATCACTATCCGGACTCATTTTGCATCTGGAAACCTCCCTGAGCAGTGCCTCCCGGCTCAGCGCCCCCTTTCCTCTAGTGTCTGCCCTGCCAGGCCGTCTCTGCAGGTCATGGCAGTAGCGCAGTGCCCGGGAAGCATGCTCAGAATGTCACCCCCAGGGCCAGAGGTTCAGACACACAAAGAAAACCAAACGCTGTGCACATAATTGGCTCAGAAGACAAAAATCTGCTCCTTCTCCAAGCCTCCAGCCCACAGAACTCCACTTGTCCCTTCCGGGTGTGGCAGATGCTTGGCGACAGCTGAGATCTGTCTTGCAGAAGCAGGAACCAGGGAGTATTTCTGGCTCAATTAAGCTTTAGTGTGTGACAAATAGGAATTGCAGCCTCACCTCGTCACGTTCCTAATGTGACAAACATATGGGCCCTGTGCACAGCCATGCCATCTTGGCACCTTTCTGCCGTGTAGCACATCAAGGCCACCGTATATGCACAGGTGACAGCACAGGGCACAAGAGGGGGCATCTCTAAAGCTACGTGGTTGACTCTCATGATAACGTGTGGCATTCGTCTCAGACAATACATATAACTATTGTTTTGCAAATTCTCACTATAAGAAATTTTAGCAATCGCCTCCCTTGCAAAGGTGTGCGGACTCTGCGATCCTGATCGGTAGCGCTGGGCTCACAGGTGCAAACCACGCTGGTGGTGAGAAGGTTTTCAGACTTTGTTCTTCCAGGCTGGGCAGATTGCGCGCCATCAGTCTAAGCAGGGGGAACAGATTTGAGACTCGGTCTCGGATTCCGCACCAGCAAGGTAGATGGAGGGAGAGGCAGATCGGCTAGGTCGTCTGCTCCAGTGCTTGCGTTTGAAGAGCTCTGAAGGACAGCAGATCTACTCTCGTTGGAAACAAGCCCTACTCAGGGCAGTGAATGTCTGGTTGTCCTGGAGAAAGAAGCCACACAGACAAGCAGCTCGTGCCCATCCTCCTTGCCCAGGCTGGACCCCACCCCGCCCTGCTCTCTGGAAGACTTGTCCTTGGCCCATGAGGTTCCAAGACCGCAGCTCTGGGAACCCCGCTGTCCCATCCCACACCATTTGCTGCCTTTGCCCCAACTGTGAAGAACCCAGTCCTCTCTGTGCCAGCAGCAACTCGCCTTTCTGCAGACACAGGCCACCTCCCTCCTGGCCTCCCCGTGGAGATCTAGGGATACGGGCCATTATGATTAGGGGTGTCTACAAGGGGGGCAGGAGTGCTAACCTGCACCTTGATCATTTACTTAAACTCCACCCAGCACTTGGTATGTGACTCATCGAATTCCTTTCTGGAATCCCCCCTCTAGCACAGTGCATGGCACACGGTGAGCTCCCAGGAGCAGCTGAGGCTAAATATGGGCACAGTCAGGTAGTAGAGGGGAAAGCTTGAGCCATCAGAGTTGAGCTAATTATGTCAATATTAGTTACCATTAATTAACTGCTTCCTGTATGCCAAGTGCTTCACAGACTTAACACTCTGAGCCTTTAGGGACCCCAGTGAAAGACATGTGATTGTCCCCATGGTTCAGGTGAGGAAAATGAGCCTCAGAGGGGTTAAGCAACATTCCCGGGGTCACACAGCTTGTGACATAGCCAATTGTCAGACTCAGCATAGTCTAACCCCGGCACCCGAGTTCTTGACCACCATGTAGTGGAATTCTCCCCTTCCCGCCCCTCCCCTCCTCTAGAGACAGGACCAAGAACCTGAGGTCAGCAACCGGGCCAGCCCCTGGGAAGGTCAGCCCCTGAGAAGTTCTCTGTGGCATGTGGTATCAATGGGGCCCTCAGGCCAAGCAGCTCTAGAATTCACACCCATTTTCTATCCAGCAACCCTGCGAGCCCGCGCACACAGAGGACCCACCTGTGGTGACAATGCTGAAGCACAGTCACACTGTGCTCGAAGCCGCCCTCCTGGCCCCCAGCACCATGGCCACTCAGGACCCTCCCCTGGAACCAGGAGCTTCCTCTGGCCCCACACTGAAGGGTTCAACCCCGTCCCCTGAGGTGCTATGGCTGTGCTTGATGAAGGCTCGGTTCATGCCCATGCAGAACTATTTTCATTATTTTGAAATTCACCCTTGGGCCTAACCATCTCCTAGAACTTCTAGACCTAAAGCAGCTGCTAGGACCCTGGGTGAGGCAATCCTTAACCAGAGCCCAGCGGGGTGCTACATCTGGGTTCAGCAGCAGAGTCAGACTCTGCAGGCGCAGAGGGGTTACCCCAGAGCAGAGGGCGCACTGGGGCAGCAATCTCTTCTTCTGTGATGCCTGTAGCCAGGCCGGGCAGCACACAACTGAACACAAGGCGTGGGCCCCTGGGGAGCCAAAAATGTTGGTTAAATTTTTGTTGCTGTGACTAAAATATTTGACAAAAACAACTTAGCGGAGGAAACATTTATTTTGGCTCACGGTTTCAGAGGTTCAGTCCACAGTGGGCTGTTTCCATTGCTCTGGGCCTGAGCTGAGGCAGAATATCATGGTGGAAGGGTGTTGTGGAGGAAAGTTGCTCAGCTCATGGCAACCGGGAAGCCGAGAGAGAGAGAGAGACAGAGAGAGACAGAGACAGAGAGAGAGAAGAGTAGAAGGAGGAGGCGGCTGGAGAGGATGAGCCCTTCCAGGGCACACCCCCAGTGACCTACTTCCTCCAACTAGGTCCCACCTCCCAGTAGTCCATCCAGCTATCAATGGATTAATCCATCAAGGGATTAATCCACTGATGATGCCAGAGCCCTTCCAATCCAATCACTGCCTCAGTGCCCCGCCTCTGCACCTTACTACCCTGGAGACTGTGCTTTTAACACACAAGTTTTGGGCCACACTGGGCTAACAAAGGAACTGATCCAGGGGAGAGTTCTACAGTGGCCAGAAGGGACCAAAAGTTTAAGAGTCAAAGCTGTCTGTGGGGGTGGGCAAGGCCAGAGAGAGAGGAATGAGCCTCTAAGATGGAAGCTGGAAGGGTGGGAATTTTGGTTGGAGGCCGGGGTGGATCAGATCATGTGGTTCCCCTCTAGACGGTGAACACTGAGTGGGTCCAGGCCTGTGTCATGCGGTGCTAGAACACAATCGGCAGGCTCTAAGACACACGTGGGTGGAGGCCCAGGACCTGGGACAGTCTGAAAATCTACAAGGAAAGTAACTATGACTGAGGAAAAGGACCAAACTACTACCCACAAGTACAGTGCAGCAAAGTCCCGGTGCATGCCACGTGTGCCTCCCGTCCCCGCATCCTGAGTCATGCTCCGGAGCACATAAAAGTGACAACAAGCCCGGTAGATTCCGCTGGGCTCAATTCACCCTCCCGGGCTGCTGTTTGCCTCACAGCCTCATACTGTGTTCGTGTGCAATACAATGGATTTTTTTTATTACAGTTAGAATTAAATAACTGAGCGGTGGATTCAGTGGGTTGAGGGGAAACAAGTTTAATCAAAGGAAATAGCAGAGTGGATCTGGTTCTAGAATCAATCGCAGGATGTACAGGGCGCCCAGGGCTTGGCGATGACATGGCTCTCTTTTTCTCTCTTTGTTCTCTCCTTCCCAGCCTTCAGCCCCCAGGGTGGGTGGCCAGGGCTGGGCTCTCGAGACGACCATGAGCTCAGGGAAGATCAGACCCTGGAGTCCATCCCATTGCAACAAACGGTGCTGAGGGGGCCTGTCCCGTTTTTGTTTTTGTTTTTTCCTCGTCTGGCCCTGAGATTCTAAGGGCAACTAACCTGCTGAAAGAGCGTCTGAATCATGGCGTGGGGCCCTGTGGTCTTGGTGCAGCCTAGTTTTGTGCGGCAATGGAACAGAGTATGCGAGGATTGGTAGATATGTGTGAGCTCGTGGGACCCAGCTAGGCACAGCCCCCATAACTGTGGGGCTGCTGGAGGGTGTGGGGCTACCTGGATGTGTACTACAGCGGGGCGTGGCTCAGGCCCACATCACGGAAGGCCCCGTCCAGCATGCTCAGAGAGCCAAAGGACAACTGCCGCTTCGGAAGGCCCCTGCCCGCATTTCTGGCCTCCCTGGGCATCCTCCCCCCTCTCGTTCTGATCCACAGGTTTCTTGCCATGTGCTTTCTGCCTCTGAGCCGTGCACATGGCATCCATCTGCAGAGAACACTTCGCTTTTACCTGGCCACCCTCTACTCTTCCTTCACCTCAACTACAACCTCATTTCCTCAGGCAAGTGTCCCCTGACTCCCTCAGACCTGCTCAGGTTCCCCTACAAAACCCTCTCACGACGCAAAGCAGGTTCGCCATGCACCGGGTACCATCTTGGGCTGCGATGGTACTCCTTCCTGAGTACGCTGTGATGGACTACTCCCACAGCAGACCAAGCAGCGGCTTTGTTGCTTGCAGTTAGGTAGCAGGGGGCAGCCGAAGCCCAGGAGTCCTGGCTCCTCATGGATTCATCCTCATGAGATTCAGTCCCCGGTGGCTCAGGAAAGCCCAGGATTGATGGCGTTGACTGTGCATGCTCCACTGCACACGCTGAGACCCTGGGAAGCGTCCACCCTGGGTGGTAGCTATTTTCAAAGTGTGCCTCTGCCTATAGATATCTTTGGTGATATCTACTATCTGCATCTGTGTCTGTGTTTACATCCGTATCTGTCTCCATATCTATACCTACATCTCCATCCATATTTCTCTATATGTAGCTATTTCTATTTCTACATCCATGTCATGAGCTATCTCTATAGCTTTTCCCTTTTTCCAAATCTCCCTCAGAGCCTGAGCAGAAGTGGCCCCCAGCAACAGCTGGAAATGGATTTGGGTTTGGAACTTTGGACACATTAACAGGACCAACCAGCCCAGCCCTCCCTGGATAATGTAGCCGCTTTATCGCGGCTCACAGATGCCCCCGACCGAATTAACTCAGCAGATGTGGAGAGCTCAGGACAGGCTTGCGAACTGAATTCTGTTACTGACTACAAAGGACTGAAGGCTTCCCCACACCCGCCCCAGACAAAACACGTGCGCTTAACTGCCTGTGGTGCACCAAGCACACAGGAAGCGCTGTGCCTCGGAGACATGCACCCACCCACAGATCCCAGCCCTTCTTCAACTTCAGCAGCAGCTCCTGACACCAAAGCTTGGGCCCCACTCATCTCTTGAAGGAACATGAGTCACATGTTGGAGGCAGCATGGTGGGGTCGGGAGAGAGGGCCTTTGGCTTCAGGTAGACTGGGTTCAAATCCTGGGTCTGCCACACACTAGTTGTATGATCCTGGTCAACCTGCTCAACCTATCTGAGCCTGATTCCTCATCTGTATCATGGTGGGGGGAGAACTGTCTCAGAGGGCTGATGTGAGCGTTAAATGAAGGCAAGGCCCGTGAAGCTCCTGCTCAGCAGACGCTCATGCTCCCCTAGTCTACTCAGCAGGACCAGCAGGGCTGCCCGCAGTGTGTTCCCAGCACAGGATTGCGCGTCCACCCTGACCCTCCCTCGCTCTGCCTAGGAGCTCCTGAGAGGCCAAAGTCAGTTTGCACCCAGGGAGACTTCTGGGTAGACTCACGGCCGCTTGAACCTAGGTCCGATGCTGCATGAGACTCCTATGCAGCACCTGCCCGTGTCCTGGGGACCATGCGACACCTCCCGGGCCATGCTGTGACCCATGCCCAGGAATCAGTCCTGTCCCAAGGCTGTCACAGAGGCTTGAGTGCCCCACTTGCTGCTATTCTAGCTCAGGTTCCGGCTCCTCCCCTGCCCTCTTGTCCCTCCCCGTTCCTGAATTTCGGTTCCAAGAAGGGTCCTTCGTATTGTCACAGTCTGCCTGAGCACCTCTGCCTTGAGCCACCCCCTGGAAATTGGCCTCCTCCCTCCCCCCACACTCAGACCCCAGGCCTTGAGCTGCAGCCCCTCTGTAAAGGCATTTAAACAGTTAAAGCAAAATTGCTAGCAAGTCTGACTCAGGCCTTTGCTAAAATAACAGGATGTCCTTGGTAAAAACCCCCTGACTCAAACATCTGTTGGGAAAACAAAACGTCCTTCCTTGGGACCCTCCTGACTGAGGTCAAGATGGCTTTCTATAGATTAATGGTTATTGTGGTTACTATTACTGTAACAGTCTGGAAAGTTAGGGAAAACATCTCCCAATGTAAAATGTGCAAGGACGACGCTAGCCGCTAACCAATCTGTAATGAACATCTGTATCTAAAACCAATCCTCGTAAAGGTCAGGCAAACCCACGTGGAACTGCCCAATTAGCAGAGGGAAACTGAGGCTCTTTGTTTAAAATATATAAAAACTGAAGGAAAAACGTGCTCTTGGTCCCCGTACTGAACTGCTGTGTCAGTTTATGTCGGGCACCCAAGCTTAAGCTTGAATTAACGGCTCTTCTGCAGTTGCATACGGCTTGGTCTCCTGGTGGTCTCTCCGGGACAGAGGGTCTGGGCACAACACCTCCAGGAGGCTGGACCAGCCGGCTGGCACCAGCTGCTGCCATGTGTGCCCAACCCAGGGCCCAGTGCCAGCCCTCTGGGACTTCTGCCTCCCTCCAAAAGTCAGACATTTGAGGGCCACCAGCCCCCTGCTTTCCCGGCCTCTGCTGTCACCCCCGACCCCTCAGTCTAAGCCAGCCTCTGTTGCCTGGCTCCTCCCAGACAGATCAAGCTCAAGCTAGGCTATTCCTGAGCAACTCCAGCTTGCCCTAGTACAAAAGATTGCCAGTGAGTGGCCCTGACAGACCAGGCCCCTGCCTTCTGCTGATCACTGCCTCTGCTTCCCCGGGTGGAGCTTGGGGTGCTGTCTGATTTCTTATGGGTTCTAGCTTCCCGACACAAGACTCCAAAGACACAACATGATCAGGAGTGCTGGGAAGTTGTGGTACCCTAGGACCGCAGTTCTTGGAACCCCAGAGAGGTCTGCCATTGCTCAGAGCTATCGGGAGCGGGGAGAAGCCAGGAAACCAAGTTCGAATCATAAATGCAGATTCCTACCAAACACAAATGCCGATGTTTACCCTGTCACCCTAAACCCCACTAAAATGTAAACAGCTGCTGGGTTTTGGTTTTTGGTTGTTTTTGCTTTTGTTTGTTTGTTTGTTTGTTTGTTTTGGGGATACCGGGGATTAAAAGCAGAGACATTCTAGCTCTAAGTTATACCCCTACCCTTTTTATTTTTTGAAACAGGGTCTTGCTAAGTTGCTGAGGCTGGCTTTGAACCTGCAATCCTCCTGTCTCAGCCACCCAAATACTGAAAGTACACGATTGCTTCACTGTGCCCGGCTCAGATGTATTTTTTGACAGTATAAACCCCAAAGACTACAGGAATATAAGAGGAGATAATTATAGATAGGAGATTTCAACAAAGTCTGGAAGACAGAAAACAGATGGAGGGGAACATTAGCAGAAGAAGATTTAAGCTAAAGTGTCTGAAAAGGAGGTTCCACATGGGAGGAAACTGATTTGCTCTGTAGAAAGGCTGAGACGCTGGGACTCAGAGGCAGTGGGCACAGGGCAGGCTGAGGTCAGGTCTGGGGCTGAGCGAGAGGCTTGTGTACAGTTGTCCCCAGGCACCTGCTCAGTTTGGATCTGGGGTTAAAGGGGCCCCAGGGCTCCTTGTTAAATGCTTGGTTCCCAGCCTCTGGTGCAATTGGGAGGTTCTGGAACGTTTAAGATGCGGGGCCTAGTGGAAGGAAGTTAGGTCACTGGGGGCATGCCCTTGATGGGGACATCGGGACCCCGGCCCCTTCCTCTCTCTTTCACTTCCCAGCTGCCATGAAGTGAACAGGCCTCCTCTACCACGTGGCCCTCCATGATGTGCTGCCTCATCACAGGTCCAACACAACCATGAGCCAAAATAAAACTTTCCTCCTTATAAATTGATCATCTCGGGTATTTTGTCTCCGTAACAGACAGCTGATTAATACAGTATCCAAGCTGGTCGTGGTGGTGCATGCCTGTAATCCCAGTACTTGGGAGGCTGAGACAGGAGGATCACAGATTTGAGGACAGCCTCAGCAATTTAGGGAGACCCTGTTTCAAAATAAAAAATAAAGCCAGGTGTGATGGCACACACTTGTAATCCCAGTACTTCAGAGGCTGAGACAGGAGGATCGCAGGTTCACGGCCAGCCTCAGCTACTTAGTGAGGACCTCTGCAACTTAGTGAGACCCTATTCCAAAATAGAGAATAAAAAATAGGGCTGGGGGTGTAGTTCGGAGGTAGAATGCCCCTGAGTTCAATCCCCAGTACCACAAAATAAAAATAAAAATAAAAATAAAAATAAAAAGGAGCCAGGCACAGGGGCACATGCCTGTAATATGAGTATTTAGAAGGCTGAGACTGGTCTGAGACCAGCGTCAGCAACTTAGAGGGTCTCTCAGCAACCTAAAGAAACCCTGTTTAAAACAAAAATTTAAAAGGGCTGGGAGTGTAGCTCGGAAGTAGAATCCCCCTAGGTTCAATCTCTTGTGCCAAAAATAATAATAATAATAATTTTTTAAAGGGTTGGGGGTGTAGCTCAGAGGTAGAATGCTTCTGGGTTCAATCCCTAGTATAAAAAAAAATCTTTAAAGGGCTGGGGGTATAGCTCAAAGGTAGAAGAAAAAGAAAGAAAGAATGAATGAATGAATGAATGAATGCTTAGACATAAAAATTGTTGAAATAAAGGTCCAACAAAAGGAAAGCTGCTAGAAGAGGAAAAACAGACAAGATAGGAAAATTAAAAAATCAAAAAGTCAATAAAGAAAACAGATGGGAGGAAATATTTTTCTAAAAATACAAAATATTCCCAGAACAGAAGGGCATGAATTTCCACATGTAAAAAACCATTTAAAGGCCCATTGTTACAAATTTTAAAAGACACCAATTTTGAGATTTCAGAACACCAAATGTGTTAGCTAGCTTTCCATCACTGTAACAAAATTCCTGATATAAATAAACTTCTGAAGAGAAAAAGGTGATTTGGGCTCACATTTTTGGAGATTCTAGTCCAAGGTCAGTTGGCCCTGTTGCTTTGGGCCTGCGGCGAGGCAGCACATGGTAGCACAAAACTGCTCACCTCATGACCAGGAAGCAAAAGAGAGGAAGAGGAAGGAACTGAGGTCCCACTGCACCCTTTGAGAGCATGTCCCCAGTGGCCTAAGCACCTCCCACAAGACCCCTCCCCTTAAAGGCTCCACCACCTCCCAATAGCGCCGCCCTAAGGACCAAACCTTAAACACCTGGGCTCTGGAGGGACATTCAACAACCAACTGTAGCATCAAAGATAAAGAGAGAATCCAAAGAGCTCCTAGAGGCCTGAAACAGGGCACAATAAGAGAAGCAGGTATCAAAATGGCATCAACTGAAAAAAAAAGACGAAAGTGAGAAGATGGCGGGAGAGCGAGAAGCAGTGTCTCGCCCGTGCTCCAAGAGTCGGAGCTCAGCGGGCGGGAAGACTGCTTCTTGACAAGAAAACAAGGTTCAGCTAAAACTCAACAAAACGATGGGAGACAAAGCGCAGCGGAATGCGAGGCAGTGGAAAGAGCGGAGGGCGGCAGGGAGCTCAACGCATCTCACCTGGTGAGCGGAGAGCGGAGACGAAGGCGCCATCTCGGCTGAGCCACGCCAGCTCCACGGCTCCCAGAATCCTCCAGCAAAGAAACAGCTGATTCCTGTGAAACCAGCGATTATAGCCCACCATCGAAAGCAGTCGACATCGAACCATGATGAAATCCACATCGATCCAGATCCACAGAACACGGGTGAGTGAGATAAAGGGAGGCAGCGTGTTGCCGGCACTCTGAAACTCGGAACTCGGCCGGCGGGAGGACTGCTTCTTAACAAGAAAAGCAGGGCGGGGAGGAGGCTGCGGGGCTGGGGCGGTAGCGGCGTCCCGGCTCGGAGCCCACGAGCAGGACGAGGAGGAAGGCGCAGCTGTGGCCCCGGCTGTAGAGCTCCAAGTGCTGGCCGCTGCTGAGCCTGGCACAGAGACTGCTCACTGCTCCCCAGCACCCTCTCCTGCCCGCACCCTGGCGCCCAGAGGTCTTTCAACCATTTTAAAAAATATATTTGCGTGGGGCCCACGCGACCACCGGCCCACAGCCTGAGAGCTGTGCGCAGATGCTGCGGGGCCCAGCGATCGGCCCTGCGCCGGGTCACCCCCGACTACAGTAGATGGCGATTGCAGCCAGCCTGTGCTCCTGCAGGAAGAGGTGTCCTGACTCCAGGAAACAGATGAAGGAGATGTTGGCCAAGTACCTGAAGGAGTCTCAGGGTGGCAAGGCTGCCGAGGTCCTCTCAGCCACGGAGCTCAGGGTCCAGTTGGCACAGAAGGAGCAGGAGCTGGCCAGAGCCAAAGAGGCCTTACAGGGGAGAACCGAGATGGTGGGAAAGAGAGAGGCAGCGTGTCGCTGGCGCTCCAAGAGTCAGAGCCCGGACAGCGGGAAGACTGCTTCTTGACAAGAAAAGCAGGACAGCTAAAACTCAACAAAATAATGAGAGCCAAAGTGCAGAGGACCATGAGATAGTGGAAGGAGCGGAGGGAGGTAGGGATCTCAAAGCATCTCACCTGGTAAGCGGAGAGTCGAGACAAAGGTGCCATCTTGGCTGAGCCACCCCAGCACCGTGGCCCCCAGAATCCTCCAGCAAAGAAACAGCTGATTCTTGTGAAACCAGCGATTATAGTCCACCATCGAAAGCAGTTGACATCGGACCATGATGAAGCCCAAGTTGAACAAAATCCACACCTACAACGGCGGCGACTGCAAAGGGTGGGACGCGAACCTCAGCCCCCGCAAAGAAAGTGACGTGGAGAGACATGGATGACTTGGCCAGGCATAGGAGCACCCCAACACTGAGAAAAAGAGTGGGTGAAACATGGCCCCCCTGGAGTAGCCTAGCACTGGTGTAGAACACCACAGCACTGAGGACCTGGATGAACACACCATGGCCCCCCTGGAACAGCTCAGCAACAAAAATGCGGGGCCACACCTACACCACAACTTGCAGAGACCAACAGCAAAGAGACAGCAGATCCTTGTGAAACCAGCGACTATAGACCACCATTTGAACTGACCAACTCCGGACCATGATGAAGCCCAAGTCAATCCAGACCCGCACCTACAATGATGATGGTTTCAAGGGTGGGCCATGAGCCTCTGCTCCTGCGACGAGTATGATGAGGAGAGACAAAGAAGAGGTGGCCCTACACAGAAGTAGCCCAACTCTGAGAACACGAGCTGGCAAGCTACAGCCCCCATGAGCAGCCCAGCACCATCCTGGAACACCCCAGAACTGAGGACATAGGTAGATGAGACATGGCCCCCTCCCCAGCGGCCCAGTGCTGAGAATACAGGCAGGTCAGCCCCCGGACCCGCTCCCAGAGGCCCCCCGCACTGGGAACCCAAGGCGGGTGAACCCTCAGCCCCACCTCCAGAGAACCCCTCCCCCTGTGCTGGGGACGCGGGGTGAGTGAGCCCTTGGCCCTGCCCCCAGAGAACCTCTCCCCCCGCTGGTGCTGGGGATGTGGGGTGGGTGAGCCCTTGGCCCTGCCCCTGGAGACCCCTGGTGCTGGGGACAGGGGGCGGGTGAGCCCTCAGCCCCGCCCCTGGAGAACCCCTCCCCCCAGGCCCCAGAGAACCCTTCCCCCGGCACTGGGGACACCCTGAGGCACCCCAGTGCTGAGGTCATGGGAGGATGAGCCATGACCCCGTACAGGAGGGACTCCAGACAAAGAGAGAAAACCTCAGATGAGCGAAGAAGGCGAATTAACTGGGGGAGACAGGAGGGAAGGAGAGGGAAACAAACTGGTGCACGGGATGGACTTACACAAAGATATCAAAGTCAACTACTATGCTGAAAACAGGAAGGAAGAAGGGGGGAGGCAGGAGGGTGGGAATTGGGGAGGGCTAATTGACTGATGAGTGCATGTATACATCAACCACCCTGAAATCTTGAAGATGCATGATTGCAATGCACTAATAAAATTTAAAAAACTAAAAAAAAAATATATATACCCTATATTTAATCTGCTGTAAGGCACCAATACTCATTGTCAAAGGAATTATTATTTTATGTACCACAATAGCAGATAACACGTACCAAATAAACTAAGGTTATTTCTTCTGATCACACTGATTGTGAGATGCATTCCAGTGTCAGAGGGTTTACATTTTTGAAAAGTGTGCCTTAGAATCAATCAATTAAGGTGCACGGTACATACATGTGGTAGTAGAGGAGATGGGTCTGGTTGGGCACAGGCCATGAACCAGCAAATGTAACAGAATGAGCACCCATGCCAGGCATAGTGGCGTACACCTGTCATTCCATTCCTTGGGAGGCTGAGACAGGAGGATCACAGGTTCAAGGCCAGCCTCACCAACTTAATGAGACCCTCCACAACTTAGTGAGACCCTGTTTCAAAATAAAAAATAGGGTTGGGGGTGTAGCTCAGAGGTAGAATGTCCCTGGGTTCAATCCCTGTAACACACACACACACATACACACACACACACTAGCGCCCAGGATGCTTATTCAGAATGTGCCACCAGTACTGCCGTTGCCCTTTATGAAACCCTTCCCAGTCCCACGCCGCCGCCTCCTCTGCGGTGGCCACCATCCTGTTTGTTTGTTTTAATGTGGTATAACGTAATGACACAAGATTCACCATTTTCGTCACGGTTACAGGTACAGTGCTGCACAACCATCACTAGCAGCCTCTCCAGGGCCACAAGATGAAACTGTACACACTAAATAACAACTGCCCGCCTTGCTCAGGCCCCTGGGACTGCATTCTGCTCTCTATCTCTGCGCCACCTGACTGCTCTAGGTACCGCACGTAAGTGGGTTCAGTTTGCCATGACTGCGGCCATCTTGAGTTGTAACGTCATGACTGCCCCAGAGTAACCCTAGTCAGATTTCCTGCATAGTTTCCCAGCGAACTATAAATAGACAAAACCATTAGAACAGCCTGTGGCGTTTTACAACTGGACCCTGGTGCCAGGAATGTGTCTGACTCTGATATTAGCCTAAGATAAACCAGGTACATCCTGGCTGGGATGAAGTCACTTTTGTCTTAACGCATACGCCCCTCCTTTTGGCCCAGATTACAGGAATTCATTTGGTCTTGCTGCTGCCCACGACCACGCTTCTGTTAGAAACTCCCAAATAAGCAGGGTGTGGTGGCACACCCTGTAATCCCAGGGAGGCTGAGACAGGAAGATCACAGGTTCAAGGCCAGCCTTAGCAACTTAGTGAGGCCCTGTTTCAAAATAAAAAATAAAATAGGGCCAGGGGTGTAGCTTGGAGGTAGAATGCCCCTGGGTTCAATCCCCAGTACCCCCCTCCCCCGAGAGTCCCCAATAAATTGTACTCTGTGAAATCCTAAATCTGTCTGTCTCTTTCCTGGGTTTCATGGCATCTTGGGGCTGGTTCTCACACACCAGGGCTGAGTTGTTCCAAAAGATCATATGAGCGGAATGGGATTCTATTTGTCCTTTCGTGTCTACCTTATTTCATTTAATATGTGGTCTTAACCACAGTCCGTTCATGTCGTAGCGTGTCCCAGCTGATCGGATGGTGCCTGCCCACATTGAGGGCGGGCCTCCCCCATTCAGTCCACTGACCCACGTGCCCATCTCCTCTGGAAGCGGCCTCACAGACACACCCAGAAACAGGGCTTTGAGACCACCTCGGTCCCCTTGGATCCAGTCAAGTCGACACCTACAATTAAGCAACACAGTTGTCAGTACGGAAAAAACGGGAGATTTCCAATAGAACCCCAGATTCTTTGGATTGATTGGAACATCTGGCATCACTCTGCCCAGTTAGCTGAAGGACAGTAGTGGTCTGGGGCTGAGTAACAGCTGTCCCATTAATCATGGTGATTGCTGGGCGCAGTGGTTGGGAGGCTAAAACAGGAGAAGCATGGGTTTGAGGCCAGCCTCGGCAACTTAAAACGAGACCTTCAGCAACTTAGTGAGACCCTATTTCATTTTCGTTCTCTTTTTTTATTTTAAATTTTGAAACAGGGTCTCGCTAAGTTGTGGAGGGCCTCTCTAAGTTGCTGACGCTGGCCGCAAACCTGTGATCCTCCTGTCTCAGCCTCCCAAGTACTGGGATTACAGGTGTATACCACCATGTCTGGCTGAGACCCTGTTTCAAAATAAAAAATAAACTGGGTTCGATGGCACATGCTTGTAATCCCAGTACTTGGGAGGCTGAGACAGGAGCATCGCAGGTTCCAGGACAGCCTCAGCAAGTAGTGAGACTCTCATCAACCTATCAAAAATAAATAAAATAGGGCTAAAGTGTAGCTTGGAGGTAGAATGCCCCTGGGTTCAATCCCCAGTACTAAATAATAATAATAATTATTATAATAATATTATTATTACTGATATAAGAGCTGATGCTTATGCCAGGCTTACTTTACGTGCAACTCATTTATTAGCTCCCCCAGGACCCACTTCCCTTATTTTGTGTCTCAGCCCGAGCCTGAAGGTTTTGGGTTAGCGAGTTAGCAAGTTCTGCTCCAGAGGAGAGGGGTGGTCTGGAGGGACAAGCGCTGAGAGGGGAGAGCTTCTGACCACCGTGCCTGCTACTTTAATTTCCCCACTCCTGCCGCCATGCTTCACCCCCTGCCTGCTCCCACTGCCTTTTGTCACCTCCTTTGATCTGGCTTCCAGGGGGCAGAGGCGCTCCCTGCTGGGGGCCAACATAGGCAGGACTCATGGGGCAGCTCCTGGGCTGGCGCCATGAGAGGTAAAGTCTTGATGAGATCTTTCAGATTGAACCCAGAGGCATTGAACTTCTGAGCTACATCCCCAGCCGTATTTTATTTTTTTATTTTGGAAAAGGATTCCACTATGTTGCTGAGGCTGACCTCAAACCTGCGATCCTCCTGTCTCAGCCTCCCAAGTACTGGGATTACAGGTTTGTACAGAACTGCACCCGGCTTTAAGTGGATTTTTAAGTAATGAAAAAACCAGAGCAGACCGCTGTGTTGATTGATGTCAGTGTGAGTCCCTGGGAAGAAAACAGACAATGCTAGAGGACGAGCCCATGGCACTGAGGCAAAGGCCTTGATCTTGGAGACCAGCACATCCAGGTTTCAACATTGGCCCTGCCACTCATTATCTCCTAGAGGTCGGTTTCCTCGTCTATTGACTAGGGCTCACACCGTCTCTTCTTCACGCCTTCGTCTCTGCTCTCCACTTACCAGGTGAAATGCGTGGAGCTCTGTTTAGCCCCCGCTCTGTTGCTGCCTCGCACTCCGCTGCTCTTCGGCTCTCTCTGTTTTGTTGAGTTTTGGCTGCCCCACTCTTCTTGTTAAGAAGCCGTCTTCCCGCGGCCGAGTTCCGAGTTTCAGAGTGCCAGAGACACGCTGCCTCCCTTTATCTCAGTCACCCGTGTCCTCGTTGGGCGGCTCTGGGGGCCATGCCAAGTCTGTCCATGTCATCAGTGCTGGGGTGTTCTGTGCCGGCGCTAGGCTACTCCAGGGGTGCCGTGTTTCACCCACTCATTTTCTCGGTGTTGGGGTGCTCCTGTGCCTGGCCGCCTCATCCATGTCTCTCCACGTCGCTCTCTTTGCGGGGGCTGAGGCTCGCGTCCCACCCTTTGTAGTTGTCGCTGTTGTAGGTGTGGATCTGGTTCGACTTGGGCTTCATCATGGTCCGATGTTGACTGCTTTCGATGGTGGACTATAATCACTGGTTTCACAAGAATCAGCTGTTTCTTTGCTGGAGGATTCTGGGAGCCGTGGTGCTGGCGTGGCTCAGCCAAGATGGCACCTTTGTCTCCGCTCTCCACTTACCAGGTGAAATGCGTTGAGCTCCCTACCGCCCTCCGCTCTTCCCACTGCCTCGCATTCTGCTGCACTTTGGTTCTCATTGTTTTGTTGAGTTTTGGCTGCCCTACTTTTCTTTTTAAGATGCAGTCTTCCTGCCGGCCGAGCTCTGACTCTCAGAGCGCCGGCGACATGTTGCCTCTCGATATCCCGCCCTCTTGGTTCTCCGGTATATATATTTATATACAAAGTATTCCATCATTTATTCTTTTAATAACAGCTTAATTAACCATGCAGTCCACCCATTTAAAGAGTACAATTAAGCTGGGTATGATGGTGCATGCCTGTAATCCCAGTACTTGAGAGGCTGAGACAGGAGGATCAGAGTTTCAAGGACAGCCTCAGCATGTAGTAAGACTCTCAGTAACCTAGCAAGACCCTGTTTCAAAACAAAACAAACAAAAAATGGCTGGGGGTATAGTTTGGAGGTAGAATGCCCTTGGGTTCAATCCCTGGTACTAAAAAAAAAAATTAAAATTGAAGTACTTGGGAGGCTGAGACAGGTTCAAGAACAGCCTCAGCAACTTAGTGAGACTCTCAGCAACCTAGTGAGACCCTGTTTCAAAACAAAAATATCATAAAAAGGGCTGGGGGTATAGTCCAGAGGTAGAATGCCTCTGGATTCAGTCCTTGGTACCAAGAAAGAAAAGAAAAGAAAAGAAAAGAAAAGAAAAGAAAAGAAAAGAAAAGAAAAGAAAAGAAAAGAAGAAAGGAAGAAAAGAAAGGGCTAGAGGTGTAGCTCAGAGGTAGCATGCCCCTGAGTTCCATCCCCAGTACCAAAAAAAAAAAAAAAAATCCACACATTCTCTCATTCTCCTGCTTCTCTGGCCAGGCCTTCTCTGCTTCCTCCTGAGTACAGGGATTCTCCTGGCTCTATCTTGGGCATTTGTCCCCTCAGAGTCATCCAGTGACTTCCAGCAAACTGTGTCTTCCACAGTCAGATGCTCAGGGTCACATCTTCAGCTCCAATCTCTGTATTTTTGACTGTCTGCTAGGCATTTCTCTCCAGGTGTTCCATGGTCACCAGACACTTCATAGTACACGGAATCTCTGTGCTGTGTAACATGGTGCTTCCAGTTCCTCTGAAGCTACTTAGAGTCTATCTTGTAGTCTTACATTCAACAAAAGTTACTGAGCATCTGCTAGCTGCTAGGCACTGTCCCAAGTGCTAGAGACATGTTTGAGAAGAAAACAAAGTCCTTTCTCTCATGGAACATCCATTCTAGTGAGGGAGACAGGTGATAAATAATTAACTCTGCAATATGGCAGGAGGTGATGAGTTCCTTGAAAGAGAATTAAAGCAGAGTAAGGGGCTCCAAAGTGACAGCGGGGTGTGCTGGCTACTCTCTCTGGCTGCACTTCCCTCCCTCCCAGGTCCTCCTTGTGAGTCCTGCTCTGGGTCCCCAATGGCTGACACATGGTGAGTCTTTCGCCCAAGTTCCTTTGCCCTCTGACTTCCTATTGAGTTCAGCCAAAGAGAAGCAGAAAGAGCTGACGAGAGTGTGGGAGGCTGTAAATTTGTGCCAGTAAATGTTAATCGCCAGCTGCCCAGGGAAAAACATCCTGGTTTGTAGCATTTGCCCATTTCTGTGATGTAAATACTCCCACCATGAGAGATTTCAAACTACCAACTTGAGAGTGGAGTTGGAAAGGGCTGCATACACCCGTATGAGCCATTTCCAACACAGCATTGGTGAGAAGAGAGAGGAGTCTGGGGATATCTTCCCTGCTTCCTCCAATCCTGTTGTGGCAGGGACTACATCCTTCTGGGGCTACAGTTCTACCCAGAAGTTCTCCCACCTCTAGCCTGATGCTCATAACCCCATTCCCTCCTCCTACCACTGCAGGCCCAGGACTGGCAACAGCTTCTTACTGAGGCTGGTCCTGGGTCCCTCAACAACCATATTTAGTTGCCTTTCCCTGCTCCTATCCTTTTGTGTTAGAGCTTCTCAGAATCCTTGTGGGGAGTGCCTTCTGTTCCCCATGCAGCCTCCCACACACAGGCGGTGGTCACTTGTATAGCATGCACAAGGAGACCCTTCTGATACTGTAACATTGACGCCGAGAGCTAAGGGGCAGATCCCTTGTCTGTCTTCCTTTCCCTCCCCAAGTTCCCTATTCCCCACATCCAGTAATGATCTTTCTTGTATTTGAATTCCTGTAGTGCCCATCCTGTGCCTTGCATGTATCCAAAACACATTTGTTGAACTGTATAGAATTGAGACCATCTATTGCTTTTCTTCTGCTTTCTCAAAAGTGTTCCGTGTTCCCGGGAATTTTGCTAATGCTCTTTCATGCCTCATTTGAATCTTCAGTTGGCCCCATGCCCAGCTAGGCAGTACTAGTAGGAGGTGGCATAAAGCCCTTCTACAAAAATTACAGTCCCCTTAGGAAAAATCACAGTGCTCTTAACAGAACTGCTGGATTTGGGGGTAGAGTGGCTAATTTACATACATTTAGATGATCAATTCAAAAACTACTAAATCCAAGCCTGTGAAATAGAAATCAGCACAATTTGCTACAATTGTATTTAAACTCAACTGTGAAGGCCAAATTGGTGAACTAGCATTCTGAGATTTTGCCATCATACAGAGCAATTGCCACCAGGGTTCATGCAGGCTGGTGGGCCTGGGTCGGCAAAGGTAACATTCTTGATGTGGCTTTGCCAACTCGTCCCAACTCCATGCTGTTAACCCCAGAGAGCTAAGGTGGGCCACCTACAGGAGGCCAATGTGCCTACTCACTCCACCAACCAAGACCACCTCTTAAGCCCTGTTAAACCAGCCCACCTGTGCAGGTAAAGTTGACTTTTTAGAGAGGGTGGAATTAGAGGATTAGGATTAAGTCAACCATTGTGGCACATACCTATAATTCCAGTACTTGGGAGGCTGAGAGAGTAGGATCACAGGTTCAAGGCAAGTGTGCCATAACTTAGAGAGACCATGTTTTGAAATTTAAAACAAAAAAATAAAAAGGGCTGGGGGTATAGCTCACAAGTAGTATGCCCCAGGGTTCAATACCCAGTACCACAATAAGAAGAAGAACATTACAATTAAGATTGGAATCTTGAGGTTGGACTTATGACTGGGTTTAGCATTTGGGTTAGTGTTAAGGAAGGGGTTATAGTTAAGGTTGAAATTAGAGTTAAGATTAGAGAAAGGAAGCAGGCTTGGTAGCACATGCCTGTGATCACAGTAGTTGGGAGGCTGAGACAGAAGAATTGCAGGTCTGAGGCCAGCCTCAGGATTTAGGAGACCCTCAGCAACTTAGTAAGATCCTGTTTCAAAAAAAAAATTTTTTTTAAGGTCTGGAGGAGGTGTAGCTCAGAAGTAGAACCCCCCTTGGTTCAATTCCCAGTACCAAAAAAAAACAAAAAAAACAAAAAAAGTTAAAAAGTTGGAGAAAGGATAAAAGTTAGGATTAAAACTGGGGTTAGAGTTGGGGTTAGGTTTGAAGATGAGTTATGGATGGTTATGGTTTGCATCTCAAATGTCCCTCAAAGGCCATGTGTTGGAAGCTTGGTCACCAGCCTGTGGTGTATTGGGAGGTGGTGGAACCTTTGGGAGGCGGGGCCTAGTGGAAGGAAGTTAGGTTATTGGGGGCATTCCCTTGAAGAAGACATTAGAACCCCGGCCACTGCTGTCTCTCTGTTTGCTTCTTGGCCTCCATGAGATAAGTAGCCTCCTCCGCCTGCTCCCTGCCATGATGTTCTACTTCCCCATAGGCCCAAAGTGACGAGGCCAAGTGACAATAGACTCTGAAACTGTGAGCCAAAATAAGATTTTTCTCCTTTTAAGTTGTCTATCTTGGTTATTTTGTCACAGCGAGTGAAAGCTGGCTAACACTGGTTTCTGATTGGCACTAAAGTTAAGGTGAGGATTTGGGTTAGAATGGATGAGGATTTGGAATGGAGGTACGAGGGTTAGTGTCAGGATGAGAATTGGGGTTAGGGTAAAGGTTAGGTTTAATGTTAAGATTGGGGTTGGATTTGAGGACCCTTGCTTTGGCACAATGAGATTAATGTTATCTAGAGAGAGCACAGAATCATACCAGGAGTATTGTCTTTCAGACCCATGCCCACCAACCAGTGTGGATTTAAGGTTAGTTTTAGGGTCTATTTTGAATCATGATTAGAGTCAGGGTTAATGTTAAGGGACACTTGAATAGGATATTGTGTTAGTCAGTTTTTGTCACTGTGTCCAAAACACCTGACAAGAACAACTTAGATGAAGAAAGGTTTATTTGGCTTCTGGGTTCAGAGGTTCAGTCCATGGTCAGCTAGTTCCAAGGCAGAAACATCATGATGGCAGGGCATAGCAGAGGAAAGCTGCTCAGCTCATGGAATCTGGGAAAAAGAGATGGGGGGGTAGGAAGGGGGAAAGAGGCCAGGAGAAGATGAACCCTTTCAGGGCACACTCCCCGTAACCCACTTCCTCCAACCATGCCCCACCTGCCTGCAGTTACCACCCAGTAAATCTATTCAAAGTATTAATCCTTCAAATAATTAATCCATTGATGAGATTACAGTCCTCACAATCTCATCATTGCCTAAAAACCCACCTCTGAATCTTGATGCGTGGGGAAACATACTTTCAACACAATAGCTTTGTGCAGGACCTTCCAGATCCAAGCCATAGCAGGTATTAGTCTGATTTAGAGTTGAGATTAGATGGAGAAATATTTGATTTTTTTGTGTGATGCTGGGGATTGAACCCTGAGGCAGTCTACCTCTGAGCTACACCCCCAGCCCTTTTTATTTTTTACTTGGAGACAGGGTCTCACTAAATCTCCTGGGCTGGCCTTGAACCTGCAATCCTCCTGCCTCGGTCTTCCAAGGCAGTGGGGGTGGGCTGGGGGTGTAGCTCAGAGGTAGAATGCCCCTCCCCAGTGCCGTACACCCCCAGAAGTCTTCAAATTGCAGTCAGCTGGGCAGCAGTGATGATATATTGGTCTGCCTGAGAAATACCTTAACCAATTTATTCACTTACACTTTCCTTTTAACCAGGGCACAGAGTAATCTGTGGCCTAAATCTAGATCTAGAAACCTCTCCAATAAATAAAAGATTCTGAGTATCAAGGAGAACAAAAAAGAGAGATGAGGCGTGGGTCAAGTGACGAACGTGGGGTTCCGGAGAGCCTGAGAGAACGGAACGAGGGGGTGAAAGGGAGTGACTCGAGGTACCACTGGGAGCTATAAATCAGAGCCCCTCAGGCCCTTCAAAGGATTCAAGGGTGAAAATTACTCTTTAATTATTTACTGCCTGATTTAATAAGCGCTTCCTCAGATGTCACCCAGCTCCAGGCCAGGACCACGGGGATGGAGGATTCTACAGGGTTGCTTTGGGCAAGTGACTTTTATTTAAATCAATTCATTTATATTTGCCTCTTTGCAAAAAATATAACTTGAAAGCTGGACATGGAGGTACACGCTTGTAATCCCTGTATTTGAGAGGCTGAGATGGGAGGATTACAGGTTCGAGGCCAGCCTCAGCAACTTAGCAAGACCCTGTTTCAACATAAAAAGGTCTAGGGGTCAGCTGGGTGTGGTGGTGCACACTTGTAATCCCAGTACTTGGGAGGCTGAGACAGGAGGATCACAGGTTCAAGACCAGTCTCAGCAACTTAGCAAGACCCTGTTTCAAAATAAAAATCAGCCTGGGTGTGTGGCTCAGAGGTAGAAAGCCCCTGAGTTCAATCCCCAGTACCAAAAAAAAGAAAAAAATATATGTTCTTGAGACAAGAACATTTCGTCTCAGAATCTCATTTCCTTCAGCTAACAAATGGGGCTCCTGATGCCAGGTGTGAAGTGTCTATGTGTCCAGGTATGAAATGTCCAGGTGTGCAAGTGTGAGGTTGGCGAGATTAAATGAGAGCAGGTGTGAAGCACTGGCCGCTGTGTCTGTGATCACATAAAGCTCCAGCCGGGCGTGGTGGCGCACGCTTGTAATCCCAGTACTTTGGGAGGCGGAGACCGGAGGATCCGGGTTCGCGGCCAGCCTCAGCTCTCTCGCTCTCTCTCTCCCTGTCTCTCTCTCTCTCTCTCTCTCTC
>PVJS01027672.1:9515-26183 GCA_004027185.1 Glis glis
TCTCTCTCTCTCTCTCTCTCTCTCTCTCTCGCTCTCTCTCTCTCTTTCTCTCTCTCTCTCTCTCTCTCTCTTTCTACCTACCTACCTACCTACCTATCTACCTAGTGAGGCCCTCCACAACTTCGTGAGACCTGGTTTCAAAATAAAGTATAAAAAAATAGGGACGGGGGTATAGCGCTGGGGTAGAACGCCCCTGGGTTCAATCCCCGGTACCGCAAAAAAAAAAAAAAAAAGAATTGCAGGCCGGGCATGATGGCTCACGCTTCTAATCCCAGTACTTAGGAAGCTGAGACAGGAGGATCGCAGGTTCACAGCCAGCCTCGGCTACTTAGTGAGACCCTTCGCAACTGAGTGAGACCCTGTTTCAAAATAAAGAATAAAACATAGGGCTGGGGTGTAGCTCGGAGGTAGATTGCCACTGGGTTCAATCCCCAATTCCGCAAAAAAAAAAAGAATTGCATTTACCTGGTCATTGGTGAGGTTGAGCATCTTTTTCCATCTTTGTTGGCCATTTTGAGTTCTTCTCCAGTGACTTGCTGGCCTACGATCTCTGCTGCTTTCTATGTTCAGTTGTCTTTTCCCATGTTGACTTGGAGGAGCTCTTTATATAATTAATGCTTGATTAATGTTTTATCTGTTTTATAGGCTACAAACATTTTTCTCCTGATCTGTCATTTATCTTCTAACTTTGCTTATCTCCACTCATTCTTCTAATGATGTATTCAATTTTTCTAATTTATTTGTAAAGAACTTTTTCTAGCTTAAGGATGTTGATCTTGACCACAAATACTTCACATATTTTTGCTTCCCATTTTGTGTGGTATTTTGTTGCTTTAGAGGCATGTTTATCTGGGTACGTAAGCCTTTGTATATCATATCCTTAAGAGATTGTTCCCCATCCTGAGATGAGAGCCTCACCAATATCTTCTTCAAGTTTTCCTAGCTAGGATTTTGTAATCCATCTGGAATTTATTGTGTTGTGTGGTATGCCATATGAATCTCACTTCTTTTTTTCCAAAATAGCTGCTCAAATTTCCCAATATCTTTCATCAAATTAGTCATCCTTTCCTGTCGGGTTTGTGATTCCAACTTACTCATACTCTTAATTTTTATTTGGACTTAAAAGAGATAGAAATGATTATGATCAACAATCTTGACTTCACTGGCAGGGGAGAGATGAAGTGTTATTTATTTTGGATGGAAAGGAGAATGTGGTGTGGGATAAACTGGGGGAAGGCAGTGAAGACAGTCATGGAATTTGTTGTGAAAAAGGAAAGTTTGAGGAAGAAATGGCAAAAGAGAAAACTACTGAGTCATAGAAGAAACCTGTTGTAAAAAAAAAAGTCTTCAGAATGCCCACAGGGAGGACTATTTAGGAGAGTCTTAAAATAGAAGATTATGCAAGCAGAACTGGGTTCGCCGCTGAAGGGGAGAGGCCCAATGGCAGTCCACTTCGCCATCTAGAGTGGTGGTTGGCACAAAGCCTGGCACAGAGTTAGGGTTTGTTAATTGATTAATAAATAAAGAGCTGCTGTTGTTGCTATAGTAAACAGCTTTAAAGTAGTGAATGTTCATTATTTTTAAATTAGAGAGATAGAATAAAGAAAAATAGAAGAACACTGGCTCCCTTCTATTGAACACCTACTGTGGTCCATAATATATCAGCTGCCTTACACATACTCTATAAAAAAGAAAGTTAACATCCCTATCCTGCCACCTGTATCTCTTTTCAGTCTTGTTCTTATGCTATATATCTTGTGACAGTCGCTAACATTTATTAAACCTTATTCCCATGCCCAGAACTAACAAATACTACTAACAAAAATTTTTATTTAAACCTTTAAAAGAATTTTTAAGCCTTGTAACAATCCTACGAGATAAGCATTATCATTATCCTAATTTTACAAATAAGGAAATTAGGACTAAAGAGGTTAAGAAACGTGTCCATTCTGTACACCCAGTTTTATAGATGACTTTTTATCACGTAAGCTTATATTAGGAATGTTTCCTCCACACAATTACTATTCCACAGAAGAGTTCACTTAACAGCTGCATAATACTCCATATATGAGCATGTCATTGCTTATTTAACCACTCCAGGATTTCTGTTCAACTGTTAGTGGTCTTTGTAGAA
The DNA here is from genome assembly GCA_004027185.1 of Glis glis. Taxonomy (NCBI): domain Eukaryota; kingdom Metazoa; phylum Chordata; class Mammalia; order Rodentia; family Gliridae; genus Glis; species Glis glis. The sequence continues at coordinate 11,650 of PVJS01027672.1, forward strand.
TAGATACTGGAGTTATCTTGGAGTTATCTTGTACTTAAAACTTGTGCATGTCTGAACCCTCAGATAAAAAAAGAAATTAAGCAAGGCATGGTGGCGCATGCCTGTAATCCCCGTATTTGGGAGGCTGAGACAGGAGGATCGCAGGTTCAAGACTAGCCTCAACAATTTAGAGAGATTCTCAGCAACTTAGCAAGACTCTGTTTCAAAATAAAAATAAGTAAAGAAATTAAAAGGTCTGGGGGTGGAGATCGGAGGTAGAATACCTCTGGGTTCAATCCCCATATCACACAAAAAAAAATTAACAATGAACTTACTGATTGACTTTGTTCAGGATCTTTCTCCATATTTCCAAATTTCCTCCCAGAAAGATTCTACCATTTTGTACTCGCCCAGCTATGAATGATCATGCCCATTTTATGCCCTAGACAATGCTAGGTATTATTAATTTTAAATCCTAACTAATTTAAATCCTAACTAATTTAATTGAATAATTGTATATCACCATTTTAGTCTATTTTAAGAATAGACAAAACAAAGAAGTTTAATGAAGCCTCTCTCATCCCACAGACACTCTTCTGGGGGCTAACGATAGGGTACCGATCAAGGTAGACCCACCCCCTGCCTTCTTGGGGATCACAAACTACTATCAGAGGTGCATTAAACATGTAATTGATGGACTCCTGCAAACTATCATAAGTGCTTTGTGGCACGTATACCCATTTTACAGATGAGGAAACTGAAATGCCAAGAGGTTAAAAACATGCACAAAGTCATTCAACCAGTCAGTAGCAGAAGCAAGGTTCAAACCCAAGCAGTCCTGCTCCACTACACCACACTGCCTCCGCCTGCGAAAGGGCAGAAGTACAGGGTGTGTGATCGTTGAACAGAGTGGAAAGAACAGGTAGAAAACTGAAAACAAAGTCGATGAGAACAAACGGCAAAAGAATCAAGAAAGGCAGGTGTCAGAAATACTGTCATGAGGTCCTGAACTTTATCTTTCCTTTTTAAAAAAGCAGCAGATGAAGGTGACATATGACAAAAATCAGATCATGCGTTAAACAATAGACCTGCAATAGCCTGAAGACCGAGGAAAGGAATGGTCTAAATTCTCCCGCCCTGAGACAGCCGGGAAGGAGGAAGAGGCCTCGGCCTTCCCAGACCTCAGGAATGGCAAAGATAAAAGGTTCAGTCCGAGCTGCACCCAAGAGAAAATGGAAACTTGTGCGGTTCCTGGGGTCGACCAAGTGATGGCCCCGCCGGGCCTGAGCGTGCCCTCCGCGGGCAGGGCTTGCGGTTTTGCAGGAGACCCGCGGGCTCCAGTCCTGTGGGCTGCAGCGCCATCTAGCAGATGTGGGGTGAAACGGCATCATAACCACCGGGCGGTCCTGGAGTCCGTCGAAAGACAGGACCACGAGGCCAGCACCGCGCTCCGGGTTGAGGTCACGGGGCTGAAGGAACAAGAGGCTGCCCTTGAGAAGTCCACCGTCCATCTGGGAAGAACAACGCGGCGCCAGTGTTCAGGGAACAGAGGGGCGAGACTGATCTTCCCTGGGGTTCGTGGAGGGTTATGGAGAGCAAGTGCTCTTCGATCCAGCTCTGGGCAACGACTGAAGATGAGGCAGGCAGTAGAAGATAGACAAAACGTCCACACGAGGAGACCGGGGCGCAAAGGCCCAGAGGTGTGAAAGAATCCAGTGCAGTCAAGGAATGTTGGAATGCCCGGGCCAGGCAGCCTGACAGAATCTATAGTTTAGCCTCCTCCTTTTACACATGAAGTCACGGAAATTCGGGCAAGGAGGGACCTTGGGCAGATTCCTATCTCAAGTTAGGTGTGTCCACACTTAAACCATGGCCCCTGGCTCTCGGCCCCACATTCCTGGCACTGATCCCTGGAAGAGCAAGACCAGCTCCCTGGAAGAGGTCATGTTAACCTTGCAGGGCCCACTCATAAGGCTGAACACACAGAAGTTTGACCTTGCATTCAGAATACATGCTTTGGCAAGTTCCTTGTTCTTTCCAAGTCTCAGTTTTATAATAGTCCTCACCTAATTTGGCTGTTGTGAGAGTTAAGCCATGTTAAATGGTTGGCACAATGCCCAGCACATGCTAAATGCTTTATACTTTAATAGCAAAGGCTACAATTTTAATATCGTCACTTTTTAAATTGTAATATTACTGGTATTTTCCTTACTCGGATTATTATTATGATCACCCAGCCCTTATCCTTGGCCTTGGTTTCAGTTACCAGTGAAAATATCACATGGATAATTCCAGAAATAAACAACTCATAGTTTTAAATTGTATGCTGTTCTGAGTTGGATGATGAACTCTCATGTCATCCTTCTCTGTCCCACCTAGGATGTTGATCATCCTTTTATCCAGTATATCCACACTGTATATGCTACCTGCCTGTTGGCCATTCAGTAGCCATCATGGTGACCAGATGGACTTCCAGGAGTATTACAGCATTTGTATATAGGGTTCAGTACTATCTGCAGTTTCAGGCACCACTGGGAGTCTTGAAACATATCTCCCACAAATAAGGGGGGAACTACTATAATTGGTTATTTACTATTTTTACCATTATGTTTTTACTATTTCTTATTAAGTAGGGAGAACTCACTAAAGGATCTGAGGTTCTTCTATCTGGAGAAGAACAAATACAGAAGCTATGGCCCTGTTTTCAAAACTCAAAGGGCTGTGTGGGAACTAGAGGGTGGAGTTGGTCAGGAGCCTCAGGAGCCTGAGCCAGGTGCAGTGGTCGAGAGCTGCAGGGCGGTAGCTTTTAGTTCATTGTACAGATAAATATTCCTACCCTATAAGGGCCCTTAGGAGAAAGGTATTTGCTGTGATTGGAAATCTTCAATCTAAAGCCAAGGTTGCCTCCTACCTTGCACAAGGCAGGAAGTCATCTAGTCCCCTGTGCCACCGATGCTCTAAACCTCTAATTGAGCTCTGCTTTCTGGGGAATATGATTTGGTTGGTCATCTGGGAAGACAGCTGTCTATGTTGATAAATTTCAAAGTCATGAGCAATGCTCAAAGAAGTCAGGATCCAAAACACATAACCTTGTTTTTCAGAGTAATTCATTAGATTTTAGCTAGAAATGTGAGGAAGAGGCTGAGATGCCCACGTCAGACTGGAGACAAGGGGAACGGGCCAGAGGAACAGAAGGCTATGGCTCCACCTTCTCCCCGGAGGGCTGCCAGGCGAGTGTGTTTTCATTCTGAGACGATGCAAAGGGCTGTCACAGTTCTAATAACCACATAGGGTGTAGAGGTGCCATCTTAGATTAGTTAAATAGAGGAGCACATCAAAAACTCGCTAGTTGTACATTTATGCAGGGTCTGCCATGTGCAAAACACTTGGAATTTAAAAGTGAATTCAAAACACAGTCCAGACAAGGCTAGGAGGGAAATGGTCTAGGAGGCACAGTAAGACCTGGGTACACACCGCTGCGACCCAAGGCAGGAAAGGCCTCATGTTGTATCACCGGCACATGGGGTTGTCCAGCTTCCATGAGAGGCAGCCCTGGAGGAAGAAGTGACATTCCAGCTGAGCCTTTGGTAACTCATAAGATTTGGATCGAAAATAAGGCAGGGGAATAGTTTCCCAGGGGAAATGACAGTGTGGTAAAATATATATATATATATATATATATATATATATATATATATATATATATATGGAGTCCTAAAGCATGACTGGACAGTAGGGGGACAGTGCCCCAGTGAGACAGGAGCATAGATGGGAAGGGCAGGGTGAATATGAGAGCAGAGAAGTACTTGGTCATCTCGCAGCCCACTTCTAGGTACATCCCCAAGGGAATTAAATATATACCTCTCCTAAAGACATGTGTGCCAGTGCTTGTCAGCTTTGCTCATAACAACTAAGACGTCGAAGCAACCCAACTGCCCATCGACTGATGAATGGATAAAGAAATGTAGTGTCTCTATCTATACAATGGGCAAGGATTTAGCATTCAGCAGTAAAAAGGAATAAAATACTAATGCATGCTACTGCATGGCTGGTCCTTAGAAATACATGCTAAATAAAATAAGGCAGGCAAAAAAAAACATATATCGTATAACCCATTTACATGAAAGGTCTAGAATAGGCAAAACTAATAGTGAGAAAGTAATCTAGAGCTGGGAGTGCAGAGACCAAGAGATGATGGTACAGGATATAGGGTTTCTTAGGGGGGACAACGAAAATTGATTATGGTGATGGTTGCGTAACTCCATGAGTGTACTAAAAACTATTGTGTGGTACATTTTAAATAGGGTGAGTTGTTTGTTATGCGAACTATATCTCAATAAATCTATAACAACAAAAATAAATGGTTCTTCTGCAGAGTCAGTGTGAGAAACACTGGAATAGACCACCGGGAACACTTAGTCTGCCTCACCCCATAGTACAGAAGGGGACATTAAGGCCCAGGGAGGAGAAGGATTTGTCCAGGGTCTTGCAGTAAGGCAACAACATTACCCTGAACAGAATGGAAGGCTCTGCCAGATGCACTGATAGCCCTCCTCTGCACAGCACTATATTCCTGTTGCTTTTCTCCCTCCAAGAGCCCCGCCCCATGAGCACAATCCCAGTGGCAGCTGCCTGAGGTCTAGGGAGAGAAGCGGAGTCCAAATTTCGTTTCCTAATCGCAGACTTGGAAGAAAGGCCTTAATTGGGGCTTATCCCCTTCTAATAGTCCCACTAGATGCTCATCCAACAGCCCTTGAACTTCCTGATGACAAGGAGCTCAGAACCTCTCAACCCTACCCTTGCATCTTGGAGCAGCTTTGTGGTCACAGAATTCTGACTGCCTTTAGCTGTCTCTGCGAAGGGAGATGCAATGGGCACGCTTCAGCCAGATTCGGTGGAGGCCTCGAACCACACACACACACACACACACACATACACACACACACACACATACACACACACACACACATACACACACACACACACATACACACACACACACACACACACACACACACACAGCAGGTGAAGTGATCCTAAAGGCAGAGCCGTGTTCAGCTCTGTATCCCTGTCTCCCAAAATGTGGCCAGATGCAGAGGGGAGTTCTGAACGCTCTGTGAAGGAATGAAGAAGCCAAAGAGAGCAATGTAGGATTTGCTGCCCCTCACCAAGCCCTTCCCCTGAAAAGTTTCTGTCCTTGGCTCCCAGTGACATCACCCAAGCCCGACCTGTCTTCCACCCCATCCGTGTTGGAATTGTCAAAGGCTAAACTTCAGCTTCTCTGGCTCTTCTCATGCTTAGAGAATCCCTCTGCTTTCCCAGCACACTCCTACGGCTCTCCAGCCGCACTCGCCACTCTGTTGAACTTGGGTGGCAATTCTGGGTGCTGCTGGACACCCAGGTCAACGGCCCCCATCACTGAAGATGTCCAAACCCAACTCGTGGAGCCTTCGCGAGGGCAGCGCCCTTCCCTGGCTTTCATGCCTCTTGTTAGCACCAAAGACAAACGAAAAGTATTTTGCTAAACTAACATGTACATTTTCATTCTCACTTGTTTAAACATGTAGCCCCTTTCCCACTAAAACAAGATCAAGAGTCTGAAGTACCCAGAACTTGTGGCCTCCAAACAATGATAACATACCGAAAAGTGAAGGGAAGGAGTAGGATCCAAGTCTGGGCTTTCGAAGTTCACAGCAAAAACAGTCTTGAAAGCCAAGATTCCAGTTTGGAAGAGCCAGTTTAAAGATAGAATAGATCTGGGAGTGTGGCCCATGCCTGTAATCCCAATACTTAAGAGGCTGAGACAGGAGGATTGCAGATTCAAGGCCAGTGCACGGCAACTTGGAGAGATCCTGCTTCAAAAAAAAAAAAAAAAGATAATAAAGGGACTGGAGTTTGGAGATAGAATGCCTCTGGTACAAAAAAAAATGCCAGGCATGGTGGCACACACTTGTAATCGCAGTACTTGGGAGGCTGAGACCGGAGGATCTGCGTTCGCGGCCAGACTTGGCTACTTAGTGAGGCCCTCCACAACTTAGTGAGACCTCGTTTCAAAAAAATGAAGAATAAAAAATAGGGCTGGGGGTGTAGCCCAGAGGTAGAATGCCCCTGGGTTCAATCCCCAGCACTGACAAAAAATAAAAAAGAAAGAAAGAAAAAAAACAAGCTGGGTGCAGTGAGTGGCACACACCTATAATCCCAGTCCCTGGGAGGCTGAGACAGGAAGATTGCATGTTTGAGGCCAGTGGATAGTAACTTAGAAAGACCCTGTTTCAAAATAACAAATAAAATAGGGCTGGGCATCTAGCTCCGAGACAGAACATTCCTGGGTTCAATCCACAGTACCGCAAAAATGAATAAATAAATATTTTTATGAAAATTAAATTTAAAGCCAGGCATGGTGGTGCACGCTTGTAATCCCAGTACTTTGGGAGGCAGAGACCGGAGGATCCGGGTTCGCGGACAGCCTCAGCTCTCTCTTTCTCTCTCTCTCTCTCTCTCTTCCTGTCTCTTTCTCTCTACTTAGTGAGGCCCTCCTCAACTTCGTGAGACCCAGTTTCAAAATAAAGTATAAAAAATAGGGCCAGGGGTGTAGTGCAGAGGTAGAATGCCCCTGGGTTCAATCCCTGGTACCGCAAAAAAAAAAAAAGAAAAATTTAAAAAGTAATCTACCATCTAATATCATCATCCTTGTACAAAGGGGGAAATCCTGATATTAAAAAGTAGCAAGGTGTCATCTAAAATTAAAGAACAATTCCTTGAGTTACATGAGTTTTATGAAGTTTGTCACACTGGCTTTCTCTCTCCTTTTGCTGTGGAATCATGAACAGTCTTCCCCAGTCATCCCATTTCTGAGGCCAGGCACGCTGGCACAGGTGACTAGCCCCAGGCGCCCTGGTTCACTCTGTATCACCTAGTCTTCTAGGGCCCTTCCCACGCAATGAGGCACTGGAAAGCGCTTCCTCCTCCTCTCCTGCTCACTGGGCACCGCGCAGCCTCTCTGCACCAGAGCCAGGCTCCCGCAGCATCACCCGAGGCTCCCACCATTCCCAAGGGCATCCGGGCTGTCGGTGTTGCAAATGAGAGATGTGGCTGTGGGCGTCCCTGTGGACCACAGAGCAGGGTGGCAGGTTCCACGGGTGGCCCTTCTGGCACACACAGGTGAGCCCACTGATGGTCATGCCACCAGCTCCATGGCGGAAGTTCTCCCCCAAATACCCCTTCAGTGAGCACCAGCTTGCTGCCTAGTCTTTCATGTGACAGGGATGCCTGGAGCCCTGGTGGCCTCGGTGACTCCAGGCAGCAGGTGGTGGCAGCTCAAACTGAGAGAGGCCGCCCTCCTGGCAGGCAGCCCCAGGATAATGGGAACTGGCTGCTCACATGAAGCTTCTGGAATCCCCTCACCATCCCGAGGTCTGCGGTAAATAAATCATGGCTCTACACGAAGGTGATCCCAGCAGGGCCCGGCGCCAGGGACGCGCTTCTGTGTTATCCAGACGCTGCTGCTTGCCCAGCTGCCGCCTCGCTCCACAGGGACGGCTGCTGACCACTCCCAAAACCCTCCGCAGGGCGAGAGATGAACATCCACACCCTATTTTTATTTTTATTTTTATTTTTATTTTTATTTTTACAGATGGGGTGGGGCTGCATGTTTCTGGCAGTGTTCCTCATGAGAGATTGGCGGTCTCACTGAGCTGGTCTATAGCAAAGTTTTGTTTCTTAGTTGCTCTCATTTGATCCATTTGTGAGACAAAGGACAGGGGAAATAAAGTTAAATTTCCAAAGGGAAAGTAGAGGCCAGGAGTCAAAGCTGGAAGGGAGTTCTGAGATCCCCTGGCCCAGACCCCTCACACTTGTGGAGGAAAGCAAGACCTGGAGGGGGAGGGATTGCTCAAGATCCCCCTCCCCCCATAGAGCTGAAACTAGAAATAAGATCTCTGTGGTCAGTTCAAATCTCCTTCCTGAATAGTCCAGGTCTGCATTTCCTAAATTCCAGGTAATTTGCCTTCTAGAAAGTGGGAGAGCAGGGGGGCTTCCGTGAAAGGGAGCCTGGAAACCCAGCAGTTCCTCACCCACACTTACCCTTCATGGTAACATTTCCACTAAAGGCTGAGGGGACACGGCCCCAACTTTTCATAATGACACCACAATATGTGTTCTCTAAACACCTTCACATTGAACCCAGATGGGGAAGCTGAGGCTGGAAGAGGGGGCAGGGAGCTAGCGGAGGTCACGGTCAGGTGGAGTTGCGGGCGAGGCCTCTGGGTCCGGGCCAGCTTGCTCCAGGCACTGGCTCTGACCATCAGCAGCCCCGTGGTGAGGCTAGCAGCCAGCCTCGCACTTGGACTTGGTCTCAGCTTCCTGCAGAGTCAGCTGCTCCTCCAGACCACTTGGTGCCAGGCTGATATTGTGTTCCTCTTAGGCCCCAGAGCCAGGGACACGCTCACTGCCTGGGTGGTAATGGGACCCTTCCCGTCGCCTGATGCCATCCCGCCATCCCTCCGTGGCGTGATTTCTGTGTCATGGCCCGGAACAGCTGGCGGGGGAGCTGGCAGGCCAGGCTCTGAGTCAGGCCTGGCTCCTGCGGGAGGGTCACCTGCCTCCAGGAGCCTCGGGTTTTACTGCCCTCTCGCCATGTGTCACAGGGGACAGGCTGAACTCTCCCAGTGACTTGAGGACGTGGGTCGGGCTGCCCAGGGCAGGTGAGGAGAGCGAGATGCAGGCCAAGTCCATTTCCTAAGGGTGTCTTCAGGACACAGCAAAGGAGGCCTCCCGCACAGGGGAACAGACTGGAACCTGTCTAGGACACCAGCAGATGGCTCAGCACAGAGTGGAGTTGAGGGCGCTGCCCTTCCCTGCAGAAAGAATCAAGGGCATCGGAAGGTAACTCCCTACCTGTGCCCTGGGTCCCCCAGCTGATGTGGGCCAAAGGACCTCAAAACTCTTCTTGCCCAGGCTCTTCATGGTACAGGACAGAAAATAGGGGCCCAGAGAGGGAAGAAGCTTGCCCTAGGCCACACAGTAACTTAGAGCCAGGACTAAAATTGGTCCTGCTGCCCAGTTCAGTTCTCATCCCACAAATGCTTTTCGAGGACAGAGTGACAGTCCACACCCAGTCCCCAAAGTGTCACATGGAGAACGTCTCTAGGTTCCACCATGTGCCCTCCAAGGGTGAATAATAAGAGCAGTTGGCCTTTACTGAGCTGGGCATTGTACAAAACACAGCATATTGCCTTTTTTTAGCACTTTTGACAATCTTTTGCATGCAATTATGTTCATCATCGTACGTGAAACTAACTTGAAGATCCTCCATGGACCCTCACCAGCCATTGTCCTTGTTTTCTCCCTACTATGTCAAGACCAACCAATGGACAGGTAAAGCCAGCCATCTCTAGGGGACCTGGAACAGGAGGTAGGAGCTGGAATCCGAGGTCTCAAGACCAGAACATGGACTCTCTGGAAAGCACCATCCTCCCCTCACCAACCACAGGTGCAGAACAGTCCAGAAATGTCCACCGCTCTCCCTCAAGTGGCCCACTCTGCAGCCAGGTGGGCTGAACAGGAGCCCCCCGGGAGCATGCACCGGAGAGGAGCAGCGCGCAGCAACCCCTCCCTCTAGTTCTGTTCATCACACATCAAGGCTGTCATCCCTTGCTCCTCTTCCTCCCGCTCCTCCTCCTCTGCTGCTCCACAGCCAGCCACTGTCATTTGAGGAAGCCGCAATTAGAGCCCTCGTGGTCTTTCTCCCTGCCAGCTGGTGATGCCCCATGGAGCGTGCGCCCTCCCTGGCACTCAGTCCCGGCTGATGGACACGCAGGAGCACGCCTGGAGGAGGAGACCCAAATGGGGAAGTCCCTGGAAAATCAGTGGAGAAGCTTGAAAGAATAATGGAAGGCTTACTTGGGCGGAAGGGTTCCAAGACAATCCAGGATGCTCAGGCCAAATGGTGAGCATGTGATACGTAGAGCCCGGGAGACTGCATTGGAGCCCTGGCTCCTCCCTGTGCCAGGTTGAGCAAGGCACTCACATCTCCCTGTGGACCAAGTGGCCTGCATCTCCTAGACTCCTGGACCCCTTAGACCACATCCAAAGGTGAGCTCAGCTCCCACATGTCCAGTCTCAGCCTCAGCCACAGACAGAGGCCACGACCCCTGCACGGCAGCCACAGAGAACAGAGCCTGTGAGGACAGTGGGTGCAGAGAAAAGAGCTCTGGTCAGGAGCCAAACCAGCCTTGGTTCAAGCCCCAGCTCAGGCTCGTGCCATCTTGGGCTTCCTCAAGACACACGGCCTCTCTGAGTCTCAGTTTTCTTACCTGTAAAATGGAGCCGTAAACCCCACCCCTCCTCCTCACAGGGTTGTGGCAAGGATCAGATGGGGAGAAGCGTAAGTGCCTCGGAGGCCGTACAGTACTTTTACAAAAAGCAATGACATGTTGAGAATTTCTGACTATAATTATTTTTTGTCCCAGGAAGAACATAGATGATAGAACAATGGCTTCCAATAGCAAACATCTATTCGATGAACATCACTGGGCAATTACTATGAGCCAGAAACTACCAGGTTCTAAAGATGCAAGCATAAATAAGACAAAGTCTGCCCTCTGAGACATATTAACTAGAAAGAAAACCAGCAAATTACTCACTAAATCAGAATGTGGTACTCAGAGATGTGTAGAAGTTACAGTTAGAACACAGGAGAACAGCCCTGCCTGGGGCCGGGAGGCTGGGCAAGGACTGCTGAGGAAGTGGTATTGAAATAGTTGTTATAAATGAGGAGGAATATTTATGTATCCAATAACAGACCACAAAAAATATAAAGCAAAAATGGACACAATTGAAGGAAGAAATAGTTCTACAGTAATAGTAGACTACAGTAATAGTTCTACAGTAATAGTAAATGGAGATTTCAATATATGGATAGAACAACCAGACAGAAGCTAGATAAGAAACTAGAGACTTGAACAGCACAATAAAACAACAGACATACACAGAACACTACACAACAGAAAGCACATTCTTGTCAAGTGCACATGGAACATTCTACAAGGTAGACCACAAATTGAGTCATAAGAGCCAAAAAAGTAGATTCAACCCAACTGTCCACCAGTGGATGAATGGCTGACCAAAACACACATATGTGCAATGAAATATGACTCAGTCTTTAAGAGAAGGAAATTCTGACACATGCTACAAAATGAATGACCTTGAAGATATGAGACCAATTGAAATAAGTCAGTCACATCCGGGCATCATGGTGCGCACCCATAATCCCAGTACTTGGGAAGCTGAGACAGGAGGATCGCTGGTTCGAAGACAGCTTCAACAGCTTAGCAAGGCTCTCGGCAACTTATCGAGACCACGTTTCCAAATAAAAAAATAAAATAAAAATAGGGCTGGGGGTATAGCTCAAAGGTAGAATGCCCCTGGGGTCAATCCCCAGTACCACAAAAAAAAAAAGAAGTCAGTCACAAAAGGACAAATATTGTATGATTCCATGCCTGTGAGATACGTAGGGTAGCTGAAACTCAGAGACAGGAAGTAGGATGGCAGTTGCCAGGGGCTGGGGAGGGATGGAGAATGCAAAGTCATTGTTTAATGGGTACAGAGTTTTAGTTTTGAAAGATGAGAAAATTCCTGCAGATTGATAGTGGCGATGGTTACACAACAATGTCGATGTACTTAATGCCACTGAATTACACATTTTAAAAAAATGGTTAAGCCGGGCGTGGTGGTGCATGCTTGTAATCTCAGTACTTGGGAGGCTGAGACAGGAGGATCGCAAGTTCGAGGACAGCCTCAGCAAGTAGTGAGACTCTCATCAACCTATCAAGACCTTGTTTCAAAACAAAAATAAAATAGGGCTGGGGGTGTAGCTCAGAGGTAGAATGCCCCCAGGTTCAATTCTCAGTACCAAAAAAATGGTTAAAATTTAAAATTTTTTGTTGCATATATTTTATCGCAACTTTTAAAAATAAAAATTTTTTTTAAAAACAGCATGAGGAGGGAGTGTTCGCAGTAGTTGGGTGGGGGGGGAAATCCAATAGAAGAAATGACCTGTGCAAAACTGCAGAGGTACAAAAGTGACTGGATCCCTGGACACGGCAAAGTCATCCTCGTTCTGTGAGACACGGGTGTGTGCAGGGGCTCATGGGCTGGAGAAGGTCCCTGAATGCCCTGCAGGGACTCAGATGCCACTCTGTGGGCTCTGGGGAATGACAGGTCACAGCCGACGTTTAGAACAATCAAACTGGGGGACTCTGAGGAGGGCCGTGGGACCCAAGGAGTGCTGCATAAAGAGCAAAAGCAGCTCTCGACTGATTCGGAAAGGGGAAACTGCCTTCCAGACAGCCCCAGTTCCCCAGCCTGCGGTCACCCTCTGTGGTCACCGTCCCAGCACTGCGGTGAGCGTGACTCAAGCCACTTGCCTGGTGGGGCCACTGGCTGAAGGCAGGAGGGATTCCCCCTGGAAACTCTGCTACTGAGAGAGTGAAACCAGGAGCAGGTCAGCTGGGGCCTGGGCGGAGCTGTGCCCTGTGCCCTCCCAGTACCGAGCCCTGTGCAGGTTGACTGGGTGAGCTGAGCCCAGCACCCTGTCCCTGCAGCCCCCGGGGTTCTCACCACCTGCAGGGAGGCAAGTCCAGGCGTGAGGAGAGGGAGGGGCCTCTGCGAAGTCTGAATCATGTAAATATGGGAAATCCCAGCTCTGTGGCTTGTAAGCAGGTGACCTGGGGCAGTCCCTGTCTCTAGGTGGGTCTCAGTTGACTCCTGTGTGAAATGAAGGAGTTAGACCATAAGTTCACTGCTCTGGCCGCAACGCTAGGAAGGCCAGGGACTAGGGGCATTACTGGACCTGTCTTAGTAACTAGACAAGCGCATGCGCGCACATGCTCGGTTTGGGCAGCACAGTGAGGATACCCTCGTGGCCTCCCTCTCTCCCTGCCCCCCCTTTGGTTTCTCGACCCTTCTGCTTGCCTCCCACCACCAGAGTTTTCTTCCTCATTCCATTTGCAAACAATGGATGGAAGGAGGAGAACAAAGGCAAGTCCTTGCCCACTGAACCTCGGAGTAAAGAAATCTACCAAATAAACTTAGCTGTGAGCAAAATGATTGTCTCTTAGCTAAAACTAGTGCGCTATTCCACTCAAGCTACCACTTCGTCTTTCCGAAGGAAGCAAGTCATGTAAAAAATAAATATTATACAGTTAGAGCCTGATACGGTGGTGCACGCCTGTAATCCCAGTACCTGGGAGGCTGAGAGAGGAGGATCACAGGTTGGAAGACAGCCTCAGCAATGTAACAAAACTCAGCAACCTAGTGAGACCCTGTTTCAAAACAAACAAACAAATACATAAATAAATGGCCAAGGGGTGTAGCTCAGAGGTAGAATGCCCCTGGGTCCAATCTCCAGTACCCCCAAACAACAACAACAAACAAAATGGGCACCAGAGCCCAAATGAAGGGGTTTTTACTGAACAAATCCAGCACAATGTGATCATCAAAACCCATAGACTCAGCTGGGCTTGATGGTGCATGTCTGTAATCCCAGTACTTGGGAGGCTGAGACAGGAGGATCTCAGGTTCGAGGCCAGCCTCAGCAACCTAGCAAGACTCTCTTTCCAAACAAAAAATAAAAAGGACTGGTAGTGTAGTTTAGAAGTAGAATGTCCCTGGGTCCAATCCCCACAAAATTAAAATTAAAAGAAAAAAATGGATGGTCTCAAATGAGAACCTATTGAATAAGACTGCATGGGACTATAGTGATATAAAGTACCCATGAATAGGTGGAGGAGAGAGGAAGTCCTTCTGTAGAACAACTACAAAATGTAGAAGAGTGAAGAAAGACACAGCGCAGGTGCCGAGCATGGAGGGCAGAGCCCTGGAGTATGGGAGACAAAGGGTGCATGGGACCTCGTGTGCACGCTGAGTGACAAACTGCACACGCCTGCCACCAACAGATGGCTGCGGACCAGCCTGCCTCTTCTTCCCACCCCCGGGCAAGTCTTCCACAGTGTTTCACTTGCTCCCACCTACCCGAAGACTTGTACCAGTGCACCCCAATTTCAACCAGAAATCTATGGCCGGGCCCCCTCGGGGGAGAGAAGGCAAGGTGGAGTCATGGGACTCGCAGTCACCTCAGCTGAGGAATGGAAACTGGCTGTGTGGCTTTCGTGATGTGTGGCCTTGAAAACCCCACATGCTTCACGCTCCGCTTATCTCATCGTGCACCGGGGGTTCCAGTGGTCGGGTCGCTCCTTCACCAGGTGGTGATGAGGACCTAGTTTTACCATGTGAAAAAGTGCCTGCATACCACACACAGCACCAGCAGCGTGGAGCAGGGCGTCCCACGCCCCTCAGGGAAGGGCTGGGAGGGTGACGTGGTCCTTCTGTCACGCAGGCCAAGGTCAACATCAGTATGCTTGAAACTTGAATAATGCACTGAACCCTTGAAAAAAATTCTCAGACCACAAGCACTGACTTAAGTTACTCTTATTATAGTGTTGCTTATATTTGAAGAAACTAGGTTTGGATTTCTTTTTTTTTTTTTTTTTTTTTTT